>CABHPH010154026.1:25236-44756 GCA_902168325.1 Peromyscus nudipes
TGACGAGAACACCCCCAGTCGCCTGCAAGTTGAAGCAGGAAGCTCTCCGGCTTCACAGACATACAGAAAGATTTCTAGATTACAAAAACACAAGACTTTGATGAGAGCCTACAGCTAAAAGCTCACCCCAAAGTCACTAACCTCAGATCAAAAGACAGGCTACATAGAGACAGAAAAACAGGGGCGGGGGCGGGGAGAGAAGCAGAGGAAGACAGTGAGGGGAGGGAAAGAGAGAGAGGAGAAAGAGGGAAACAGGTGGGGATGGAGCTGGCAGAGGAAGAGCAGAGCCCTGAACTTGGACCCCTTTATGAGGGCTTTACAAAAGAGACTCAAAGTGGAGCCCAGTGGAGCTCCCTCTTTGAACTGGCCCCCTGGGATCCTTACCTCAGAACATTTAAGAGTATCACCAAGTGAAGGCAGATGTTCTACTCAAGCAAAACAAAGCGTGGCAGGTCCCAGATGAGCAGGGTATGAAATGGTAAGCACCAGGGAATTCTACTACAGGGCTCAGGGAGAACACCTCTGACTGAATGTGACTCACACCTGTACCCTGAAAGGAGACAACCTATGCTTCCCTCACGTGCTCAGGAACTTCCCTTCAGAGAACTGTGGTGGAACATTGTTTCCTCTAGCCCCGTATGGTCTGTCGAGACCACTGTATTTGGAAAGGGGTCTTTGCGGTTCTGAGTTGAGGATTAAGGCCCACCTATGGTCCTGTCTAATCTCGCTTATCTTCTCCTGACAAGGTGACAGTGAGGTTAGGCTTTCTACATTGTCATCAGGAGGGACACGTTAGTGGTCCAGAGAAGAGTCTCACAAAAGCAGAAGGTGCCCGGATGGCCTTGGAAGACAGAAACATGGAGTGATGCTGCTGTGGACTAGACAGCATGGGAGCCTAGAGGTGGAAAGAGCCAGGACCAGAGTTGTCTGGAGCCTGTGGGGGAAATGAGACTCTTCCTGATGGAAGGCTTCCTGAACTCAAGGACAATAAATGTGCCAATGTTGCTGGGGCTGCCCAGTGTTTAATTACTTGTGATGAAAACTGTATGAAACTCACCCAGCAGGTGACCTCCACGTAAATACCAGCCCAGAATAGTGACTCTAAACTCGATGAATCTATTCCTAGCTTATACGACATTGCATCCTGCATTAGTCACGTTTCTCGTTGCTGTGACAAAACACCCAAAGAGAAGCAGCCGACAGGAGGAAGGGCTTATGTTGGCTCACAGTCTGAAGAGGTCAAGTCCACCAGGGTGAGGAAGGCATGGCAGAGTTCATGGTGGTGAGGACATGTTTCTGGGACTCCTCACATCACAGCTCACCAGGAATCAAAGAAATCAAAAGAGGAATGCCTGCTTTGACTCTCAAGCAGCTTTCTCTTTCTTTTTGTTTTTCTTCAGTCTGGGACCCCAGCCATGGTGTGCCAACACCCATATTTAAAGTCAGTCTATTCTCTTCAGTTAAATCTGTCTGGAAAAGATATCCAAGGTGAGCCTCATGAATGCCAATCAAGCTGACAACTGGAATGAACCATCACTGAGCCTTAGGCCAGCTAACACTGTGGCCAAGATGTCTGTTTAATCTGACTAAAGGGGAGGTAGATGGAACAAGACTGGCTTCTACCATCAGAGAGCCCAAGTTTGGATCCTATACGAGTACCTGCTTCTGGCTCAGTGACTGAACATCCCTTTATCTGTTTAAGAAGAGGATGTATTCCAATGACCTGCAGCTAACTATCAGAATTACTGTCACCAAATCACAGGACAGGAGTTCAGTGGCACATGAACCCTGCAGAATAACTCCCAACTAGCAGCAACCACCTGTCCCAGTCTCCATTCCCTGTCCTCTTGGTTTTGGCTCTTATTCAGCTCATGATTGCTTGGCATCCTTTGAAAGGGACAGCATGTGTCCCTGGAGGCCACTCACAGTCCAGTCCTGATGGCAGCTTCTGTTGGGATGATGTTCAGTGAATGCAGGCTCTTGGGACAGATGTAAAGAGGCTTCTTTGAGCAGGAGACCCTTGGGAGACCATCTTTCTTCTAACTTCTGAGATCCTCATAATTGTTAAATTATCCTTGTCTATCACAGACAGACAAGCAGCAGTAGAAACAAGTCCCTGTCTCTATCCCATAGTCATTTGTGACGTACCTAACCATTGGCATTGTGTTCTGGATCTGGAAAAGCAGTCATTATCCTTCAATATGTCTTGAATTTCTCCAGTGAGAGAGGGTTCTGGGACATAAGTGCAAAGTGCATAAGGTGGCTTTCTTTCTGCCAGAGCTGTACATAGACTATGTCAGTGAGGCTAGCCTCCTCTACGGATCAGCCATGAATGCAGAAGGTGTTTGAAGTGAGAAAGAAACCATTCTGCTATATTTTCTGAAGGGGGAAAATATAGCAAAATCCCATCAGTTTTTAGGAAGGAAGCAGGGGGAACTGAGGAGCTCTTAAAGAGTAAAGGTTTGCTTCTCTGCTGGGACATAGTCCTACCAGTGGCCATGTCCCCAAAGAACAGCGAGTCTTCCTCTCTCAGGAGTCATCAGTTGCCTATAGCTCCTCATGAAGGCTTTTTGGAATTTTAGATACAGGAGAATATGGCCTTTGGCATAGCATAACACAACTGAATCATTTGCCTGTGATTGTTACTCGGTGACAATCCTTATGTATTTAGAGTCAGCTGTTCCTAGGACTATGAACTGCTTCAGTCAAAGTGATCACCCTAAATTTACAGCAGTTTCTTTTTTTAACCTTTGGAAAGTCCTGTTCTATGTCTGACCTCATTTCCACCATCGGTGCTTTGGTGTGCATGCTGGCTACACACAGGCTGAATACAGTTGAGGTCTGAAGAAGCTTCTTCTTGCACTCTTCCAAACAGCAGCGGCACATAAATGTGAGATGGGAACATCCTGTGATGTGATTACCACATTCCAAACACAGGAGACACCAGAGCATCCTATAGGGCTCAGTGTCCCACTTCTGGGGTCCACACTTGAGCCACTTAAGGCTACCCGAACATGTCCTGGTGAAACCTTTGTAGTTCTCCCCTATAAACTAAGCATGAATTCTGTGGGAGATGACGGATTACTTCATATACCATGCAAGCAAGCCCAGACAATAGCTTTAGCCATGACTGATTGCCTTGCAGTAACCCACTTTATGTTAAATGCATTCTTGCTGTTCAATTCCACCACTGTAATTTTGTTCTTCTGCATTCCCCAGCCCTCTGTGGACTAACCAGGTTCCTTCAGTAATGATTTCTTTTCTATTGTATTGTTTTCTGCATAATCAAGTTGGTAGGTGGGGGTTTGGGTGACACGGCCATCTGTCAAGTTCATTTGCTCTGAAAATGCATGAAATAATGGCCTCTACAACTTGGGGCTATCCGTTATAGCAGAAGAATATCAGCTTTCCCCCGTGCTATCCTCTCATCTCTCTAAATTATTTTTCCCCTTTCAATAAGATGCACACACACACACACACACACACACACACACACACACACACACTTCCTCCTACATGATGGACTGTTTACATATTTGGGTTCTTTGAAGGATGCAAGAATCCCAATTTTCCCTAGCACTTGTCCACTCCATATTTCAATTTATACAATTAAGGATTCATAGCTAGCATGATACTAACGCTAGTGTCTTGGTGCTAAAGACACTGCTGTGCCCGAGCCATGCAGGAGCTCTTTCATATAGGGCTCCTCTGGAGTCTGCATGATGCAAAGCTCTGGGAAGCCTGGACCACTGCAGAAAGGTAGCCTCAAGCAGGTCCTTTCTCAGAAATGAATAGCTGGTAAACTCTTGTTTTATCCAATTAGCTGAAATCACACACTAATAACCTTGTCCAGATTGGAAGGTCTGTATACTGTCAAATAAGAATGGAGATTTTTTTTTGAATAATAGCATTTTTCCATTTCAAGAACATAGAATCATATGAAAAATTATTTTCTCTTCTTTAGGAGGTGTACTTTGATTAATACCAAAGGTTGATAATGAAGAAATAACTTTCATGAGTTTGAGAATCCATCTGAATATGCACGATAAGTGTAAATGTTTGGAGGGTACCTCATGATGGGAGCACAGTGGCTTCATCTCTATCTTGTTTGGAGTCATCTGATTATCTCCAGAGGTCTAATGTATGATTAGCACCCAGAATCTCTTTTAAGTTGCTCTTTAGTCTTGAATTTTCATATACAAAAGCCATCTCCATTTCAAAGATGAGGATACATGAAACTGTTGCTTGGATCTGGAGTGTTCTCCAAAGAGAAGGAGTTTCTAGATTGGACTAAGGTAGGAAGAGTCATCCTAAATGTGGCAGAACTGAGGGGTAGAACCTTTGATGGCATGAGAGGAGTCATTTGAGTCATTAGAGACATGACCTAAAGCAGACTATGGAGCCCTGCTCTTTCTCTCTTTTTTTTTTTTGTTTATTTTGGCTATGAGATGAACACCATGTTTCAACCAGTGTTCCAACTTTAGTGTGCTAACTCTTCACTGGTCCCAAACACCAGGGCCTCAATGTCAGGCAGAAATCTGGCTGACATTCATGGTCCTCTCCTTGAGGAGCAAGGCAAAACAAATATATATATATATATATATATATATATATATATATATATATATATATATATATATATATATATCTCACAGAGAGAGAGAGAGAGAGAGAGATGAGGGCTCAGCCAGTGTCTCTCCTATCAGAGAAAGAATATCTTCACATACAAGTGAACTATGAAGCCCAACTATGTGAATGTCGCATTCACATAAAGAATCTGAGCAAAACCAACCAGCTCTCCTGATATTGGAAGCTGGAGAGACCCTAGTTCTATAGTTGGAAACGGGAAACCCAAGAGAGTTGACAACGTAAGTTCTAGCCCCAACTCAAGCCTACAGCAGGAGAGTATGTCCCAAATCAAAGACAGTCAGAACTGGAAAATGAATCACACATATCCAGCCTTTTGTGAGATTCAGTCACTCAACAACTGGATGAGACCAGCCCTGTGGAGAACTCTTTGCTTTACTCAACTGCTGCTTCAAACATAATTCTCCTTTAGAAGCATTCTCATGGACACACATGGAATATTCAATATCATTTCTGGGTACCTGGTGGCCCTGTCAAAACCACATGTAAACACAACCATAAAAACCAACCGGCTGCCTTATCAACGAAAAGCCTAATGATCTCCCACCACGTCCATCCTGTTAAAAGTATTACTCCCTTTAGAGAGTCAAGTATGCCTTTGGGAGATACTCCAGTTTCAAAGACATCATTACACTTCCTTATCATTCCTCTTCTTGCTCCTGTGCATTTAAGATTAAGACACAACATAGAAAGGGCTTCTGAAATCTCACCTTATACACATTTCCAAAGAGAGCCTATGGTTCTTCATGGTATCACAGTGCCTGGACACTCCTTGGAATATGCACAAACCATTTCTGAACCTGTCTGTGTTGGTGAATCTCAACAACTACACAGTATCTGGAGTCACCTAAGAGATAAACTTCTGGGCATGTCTGAGAGGAAGGTTTTAGATTAGACTGAGGTGGGAAAACTCATCTTAAATGTTCTGGCACCATCCTCTGTACTAAAGTCCCAGAGGAGGAGGAAGAGAAAGAAAGAGGGAAAGAAAGAAAGAAAGAAAGGAAGGAAGGAAGGAAGGAAGGAAGAAAAGAAGAAAGAAAGAAAGAGGAAGCAAGTTATTCATCAACATTCATCTCTCTCTGCTTCCTGGTTGTAAATGTGGTGGCACCAGCTGCCTCATGCTTCTGCTCGATGACTTCCCTCCAGGATGGACTGTGCCCATAAACTAAGCCAAAATAAACCATTCCTTTCCTTTCCCCAGGCTGCTTCTGTCAGATGTTTTCTCGCAGCAATTAGAAAAGTAATTAGTATGTTGTGCTACTTGAATCTACACTTTGTGAACAGGAAAGGTGCTAGGGTTAGGAATGGGTCTTGGCCTAGAGCCTTTGTCAAAGACAGTGTAGACTTCGGGAGAAATTCAACCCTTACGGAGCTACCTCCCTCTTCTGTATGACTGATGGAGGCACTGAGCAGAGAAGTGGCTTTCTTGCACCAGTGAAAGCCTATTTGTCTTTGGAAACTCAATTTACTCAAAACCCAAATCCAGCCAGCAGCAGCACAGCTGATCAGACAGCTTTGGCTGAGATTCAACCATGAAAGGGGCCTGACATGGCCCATGAAGTGGAGGTCGGGAGTGTTGCGTATGTACTTCAAGGTGCAGTTGTTGGATCCTAATACCTCTAATCCTACTGTGACTGACTTACAAATTTCAGTTTTCCCCCAAATTAAACACTACCCAGGAAGAATGTCTACTTGTAGCATTGACTTTAAGGAAAACAGGAAGGCAGACAGCCATGAGGGCTGAAGCAACTCATGGGGGGGAACCTCCCATGTCCACTACGGTCAACAGAAGACACTGCTCATTCATGAAAAGCATCATTTGAAAGCCAGGAAAGTGGGGTGATGCATGCCTGTAATCTTACCCTTTAAAGGCTAAGGCTGGAGAATGTGATAGTTGAGGCTACACAGAAAATTTCAGGTCAGCTAGGCTATTGAGTAATAGTTTACCTCAAAACTGCAAGAGTACACAGAACCCCACTGACATTGTCACTGAGACAGTGAGTGAACTCTCTGGCTCACTTAGCAGCTGGATTCTCGGAGACATAGCACCTGACCACCCCTGATATCGCATTGTCCCAGAAACATACACTTGGAACTTATAGGGAGATCTCACCTTCTTTAGAGATTGACCTACAGGCATCCTGCTTAATGGTGTTGGAGACGCAAGCATGATGGAGCCACAGAAGTCTTGCAGAGCAGCAGCTGTGACCCAGATGGACGGGGCCAGTGCATCTTCCTGCATGGCAATATGGAGTCCCTTGGAGGAGTTGTCATCCATCTAGAACATCATTTAACTCACTCATACCTTTATAAGGAACCTCTTGGATTCTAAGAACATTTTTGGATTCTGGGAGGTTTAAGTGTCAACAGTGACATGTGTGTGTGTGTGTGTGTGTGTGTGTGTGTGTGTATGTGTGTGTGTGTGTGTGTGTAAATATGAAATATGAAAGGGTAGAGTCTTCCACCACTGGATCCCAGGTGTCTCTGAGCCCCAGAAAATGTTTCAGTGTCTGAAAGGTTGTCTGCAGCCAAACATCACTCAGATCAGTAAGGCAGAGTTCCAGGTTCCCCAGACTTCCAGTTCAGGCCATGTGCAGGGTCCATTCTGCAGATCTCAAGGCTTAACTGTATATTACTGTTCCTGCTGTCCTGTTTTGCTGCTGGACTTTCTCATGCCTTCATGTGACTGGCAGGCATGCCCTCGTGCAGAAGCAGCCAGATAGGCACAAATGGACTTTACACCCCCATTTTCACTTTGGCAGTACTCCAGAGGTTATATTAGGTTGAGAAAAAAACAAGTCAGTGAAATAGCTCGATGGCAAGGCCTCTCTCACTTTCTAGGCCTGCTGGCCATCTTTCCCTACTACCCTCCCCCAATCCCTGTGGGTCTTTCCAGGTACTGTGGAAAGACACTGTTCAAACTCTAGATATTAATTAATTGCCTGGCAGCCTCTTCCTGCCAACTCCAAGCCCTAATTACTCGTAGCTCTCCCTGCCTGTTTTTTTTTTTCTTGCTCCCAAGGGCTTCTGGGCTTCTCTGCCATTCTCTTCCAGTTCTGGTTTCCCAGAAGACTCCAAGTTGCTGTTGAAAAGGAATGTGGGGTATACCCCGAATCTGTCCCCAGTGGTCCTGGATAATCACATGGATAGCCAGGGGCAGACCTGGCATGTAGCGGGCCAGTGTATAGCTGGATCTGCTACTACCTGCAGGGATGCTTGCTGACCCTGGAATGCTCAGGGCATCCATTCTTGCCTGCAGAGTCTGCTTTTTCCAGACACCATGGTCCTTGCCTGATGGTCCTGCAGACCTGTGGAGGAGGAGAATGGAGATATGGCCACTGTGTGTCATCCCAGGTATAAGACTGGCTCTGAGGGGCTGGAGAACCTGATGCATGCTTTAGAAGCAGCAGCCCCAAAACAGCCAGCTGTGTTCATGGTCCATACACATCTTCAGCCCCTGTCCCATCTCAGGTCCTCTTGCTCTGGAGTTTCTGACACCCTCTGTCTTTTCAGGGTCAGGCAATCATGTGCTAAGCACAGACACCTTTGTTGTATTGTTTATAAGTAATTGAAAACGGGGGGACACAGCAGATGTTGTTGTTTTCCATGGTAGTCCCAACATGCTTCTGTTTGCCTCATTTCCCCCAACCCTGCTCAGCAAATAAGGTGCTGTCCTTCAGAGAGGACAAAGGAGGGACCGTGCTAAGGACGTCCTGAATAGAGTGCTGCATCACGCTATGCTTGGTCCTTACCCGCGCAGACACAGGGACTGAATTGCGACCCCAGGGAGATGCTAATGGAGTCCTTTGGACTCGATCGTGAGGAAGCGTCTTCCAGGAGAAGGAGACACTATTAAAGAACTTGAGCTGAGGGTATCCAACACCAATGGCTTCACACCTTCATATACCATGGTGAAATAGAGCCAGGGTGGGACTCTCCCTGCACAGCAGCCGGGCGTAGACACCTTGTGGAAGGGATAGGAGGTAGCCCACATGGCCTCCACACTGACTGGAAGGTGGACATGCAGCAGACAAGCAGGGTGGGAGCTGAGGGAGGCAGCAGCGGAGACTGGAGTGAAACCAATGAGGCCAACATAAGCCCAGGAGCAGCAGGAGCCACCAGAATCAAATGTAGACAAAGAAGGTCTTTGTGGAGGCATTCCTGTGGGGACCATGAATCTGGACTTCTGGAATGATGAGAGAATATACCTGGCAATTTTGAGCTTCAGGGATGGTGGTGACATGGAAACAGCACAGCTAAACACAGTAAAGTAGTCTTTGGGGGCCCACTGGCAGGGAGGCTTTGCCACGGTGAATGCAGGGTGTAAGTGACAATTAAGTCATTGCATTCAGACTCTACAGACACAAGTCCTCCGGCAGTGTTGTACCTGACGAGCAGCCCTGAGAGCCACCTTGTAAACTTTATTCAGAGACTGGATTTGTAGATAGAAGCTTGGGTTTTACTCAAGGCGACTCTGGGCTCTGCACATCGCTGTTTTGAAAGAAGCTGGCTGGGGTCTCCAAGGATATACATACCTTGCAGAGCTGATCCAGAGTTCTGAGTTTAAGTCTTCCTTCGGAGCCACACCCTCCAGAAACCACCCACATACCCACTCACCCTCCAGGGCCCACATCTGAGTAAACATCAGGCAGATTACATCTGTGAGACTATGTGCATAAGATGCTGAGAAAGGCAGCCCTGGGTGTTTAGTCCCTGGTCATTGACCATTCCCTCAGCACAACGATCTACACATTGAGGGAACTATCTACAGTAACTGACTGTGCTAAGAATGCCATGCTCTGAGAAGTAAGTCCTCATCACCCACCATGGGGGCCTTGGACCCCAAATCCCAGACAACCTCAGCCTGTCTCCCTTCGTGCAGCAGAATCAAGAATTACTCTGAATAGTGGACTGCCTTACTCCGAGCACGGAGCACTGTCCCCGGCCCCATGGAATGGCCACTGTTGTGACACTAGCCAGGTGAGCCCTCTCCAGTCCCAGGAGCCACATCTGAAGCAGGCCTGTCTGACACATTAACAGGCTGGCTCACTTTTGAGAGCATGGCAAGGGCCCTCTTTGCTTTTCACACCTTGGCCTTGCTCTGGGGAGAAACTACAGGAAGAGCTGGCAAGGGGTGTGAAAAATCAAAGTCACCACAAAGAGCCCTCACACCCCAGGGACGACAGGTTTGTCCCAGGTCTGAAAGACTGAAAGAGAGACAGGCTTTTGCTTTCATAGAAGACACTGGTATTCAAGTAGCCACTGTTAGTGGGGCAAGGCCCTTGACAGAGTTCTGTGTGGGACCAAGGGACCCGAAGAGCTGATGAAAGGAGCCACAGGGAAAATCAGGTAAAAGACACCGCAGGGAACTCTCGGGGACCTCGGTCTGCTTTTGAGTTCTGTCCAGGTTCAGCCGGAACCTATTTTCATCTCAAGCCCTGAGTGCTATCGAACCTTGTGTGGAGAAGCCCCTGGCCACCTGCTAGTGGGTGTCATAGCACCCCTGGAGGTGACTGTGTGGGAAAGGAGGCACACTGATAACCGATTTTGCCAGCTGTACCTGGTACCATGAGTCTAGGCACTTGAGTGAACGGCTTCACGCTGGAATTCTCACTCCAAATTCTTAACTTCTGGGCAGCCTGTGTTCATCTCCCACTTGTATCACTAAAATGACATTTTCTGGAAGTGCTGTCAGAAGAAACTAGAATAGTCCTTCATTTATTTGGCAAGAGACACTTCAGCTGAGCCTTCAAGGCTTGTGTCTCAGGCCTGCTGTTGCGTGCATCCCAGAGCGTCAGTCCTCAGTGCCAAGGCCTTGTGAAAGGTACACTGTGCTTTCATGATGGTGTTGAGACTGTGTGGCCATTGGTGACCTCCAGGGGCATATATGGATGATGCCAAGGTATGCTGACTGCTTATAGAGAGGATGATGGATGAGACTTTCTATTTGCCCCAGTATGTGGGAGTTGGGGCTCCAGGGGAAGCCAGGAAGAGCAGAATCAGAGACTGTGTCTGCTAAGGGATGTGTGATAAGGTTTATATGCAGGAGAGTGTGTGCAGGAGTGTGTCCAGGGCTATGTCTTCAGGGCCTTGTGATCAGGTGTGTATAGTATATTTATAGGGTTGTGTGTGAAAATACATATAGGCAGGGATGTATGTGTTGGGCTATGTACATGGGTTGTGTGCAAGGGTTGTGTGCAAATGTCTCTATTCAGAGATCCATGTTTAGGGCTAACATGTAGAGAGTGTATATAGAGGCCTGTGTGCAGGCCTGTGTGTATAGCGCTGTGTGTACCTGATGAAGTGATACCGCGATATAGCAACATGAACTTCTGAGAGCACTGGACAGTGGCTGATACAATGAAAAGGTTTGGATGAGGAGTACCATCTGACAGATGTATAGACTGGAGGTCCAAGATCACATGTTCGTCCTGGACCACAGGGGAAGGGTGCCTTCCATCATTATACTCCGGGTGGGAGGTCCAGGGAGCACCTGCCACAATAGATGGCGTCTTTGTGAATCCATCCACCATGGGGGTAAACAGCTTCATCAGACAGACTCACAACCCCCAGCACTCTGTCCTCCTGCATCCCTCCGGAGGAACAGACAACAATGGCTTGCTGTCGCTCTGGTGTCACTCACTGTAAAACTTCCCCAGGGTGCTGATGGCCTGTCTTGGCTATAAGGGCCTTCACTACGGGGCCTGAGGTGTCCGGTGTTTAGTCTGCTGAGTGAGCGGGTGGGAAGCACGCTGTCTGACATGTCTATTTTGAAATTAGCTCCCATTTGGAATCCCTGTGATTTGGGGGGCAGCTCTACTGGGGTGGGTGGGAGATGAAATCTTATGTACCATCCTCCCCTCTGGACTAGGGACAGATTGGTCCTGACCACACCTGGAAGGCTGTCTTCCTTTCCTTTAAACCACGGCTCCCTTTGTTTATCACTATTTTCATTTTCTACCTCGGGGTTCCTCTTCATTCTCAGTTTATTGTTAATGAAATTCTCAGTCAAGCCCCAGGCAGCGGCAAGTCCCACTTGGACCCTGGGCTCACAAGTAAGGCCACTAGGAACATCTGTCCAGCTCTCGGTAACTTTGAGACCCATTGATCTTGCCTCATTAAATTGTGTCAAATCAGCACCTTCCAGGGCTCCAGGACAGGGGCTCGTTCTAAGAATAATATGGCCATTTATAAAGCAAGGCAACTTCCATTGTTTTTTGTTTTGCCCTCACTCTTTTTAAAAGGCTCAGCCTCACGGGGCCTCTCTTAGGAAGCTGAAAGGAAGCTCTCTGGGAAAACAATGCCACCGTCTACTTAGCATCCAATCAGCAAGTGTCTAGCTGTGTAGAGCAGGTCAGACTTTGCCTTGTGTCCCCTCATCCTTCATCTTCTTCCCAACAGCTTCTAGGAGCGATGAAGGCTGGGTGCTGGGGTGCTGGACAGACAGGGTATGATGGCCTTTCCAGCAGGAATGGGCACAGGCAAGCCATGGGCTTTTCCTACAGAAGAAATATATTTAGTAACTCAAAGAGTCATGAGGTCTGCCTGGGTGCATTTTGGAGTGGGGTGCCACAGCTTTGTCTTAGGTTGATCCTTGTAGGGAGCACAGAAAGTTGGTCTAAGCTCTTTTTCCAGCAATGCTGAAGCCCGCCTACTTACCTCTTCTGATGATGCAGAGACATCTTGTCCACACTTGGCACAGTGTAAGTGCCTCGGGAGTATTTGTTGACTTCAACGTAACTCCACTTTGAGTGTCAATGTATGAAGGACCCTGAGAATAGACCTTGTAGACACACTGTACTTCCAGAAGGGTTTACACTCTTGTCAGAAGAATTGCCAGGTAATTTCATTAAAACTTCAGGGCATGAAAAAGACCCAGATGAGGAGGAGTCACTGTCCTGTGGAGAGAGCTCCCTGAACTAGGAAGGGGGAGAATGGCTGCACTTGAAGGTAAGAGGTGGCTTCCACTGGAATGAACTAGTCCCATTGACCTCCTATGCTGTCAAGGGTAATGAACAGAGAAGACTGTCCCTGGAATCTGTGTGTCCATGCAGCTGATGTGGAGTGTGGCTTGCCTGTGTGAAAGGAGTCCCATGTTCCAAGTCATGCCTCTGTGGTGAGGTGAGTGGCATCCATCCCACACAGGGGCCCTCCTGCCTAGGCTGGAGCAGGTACAGTACATATGTCATAAAGTATCACTTGGTTAGAGAGGAAGGGTTAACTCAGGCCGCATTCAAGCCACATGTTTCCGTGGTGCAATGGAGGTTGGCCATGACCCCACTGAACAGTATGGGGAAACAGATTGGTGGGGCATCTTGGCCAGGATTGGTTTAGATTGGTTTATATGAAAACTAAGAAGAGTTGGGCAGCATAAGGACCCCATGCTCCATTCTGCTTCCACAGTTTCTAAGAAGCAAAGGACTTGTGCTAGCTTAGGGAACAGCTTAGATCAGCAGGTGGGAGAGATCATCGATGCACATTGAACTGTGCTGGGGGCAAGCATCTCTGTGATGATTGGATGACATGTTTGGGCCTCGTTTTTTTGTTTTTTTTTAAATCTGTAGAGTGAGGTCCTTTGATTATACAGCAACCACTGTTAGTGGGGTTCACACCGAGACAGGCACAGCATTTGGCCAATGGAGTTTCCTCTCATTGTGCCCTCATGAGAAATAAAGGAAGTACAACAGGATATGGGCTCTATGAGCTCCTGAGGAGCATACGGGCTCCTGAGAGCTGTGTGGAATTATGGAATACATAGGTACCCTGAAGAACTTCCAGAAAAATAGAGAAATATGGAGATACAAAGGAGCCATCCGTGTGCTCTAGCAGGGTATCAGGACCGAGGGTAGGTAGTCACTAAGCACAGCTCTCCCCTGAGCCCCAGGAATGAATGTTTGGGGTTGGAGGCTCCCAGAAGGGGGCAGCAGAGTGGAGATCCTTGACAAAGGTCTGTGGAACTATAGCCAGGGCTGGATAAGGAAGGCCCAGTCGCTGGGCAGCAGACTGGAAGCAGGGGCGGACAGGATTGACCCCAAAGGTCAGGACACTACAGCTATGCCTCCTGCTGCCATGAGCCCAGCAGGTGAAGATTGTGTGCCAATCTCTCCTAGGTCTTCATCCAGCCTCCTCCCTGATGACACCAAGCAAATATTTGCCAAAGAGTTTTCATTAAATTCTAAAGACAAATTTTATGGTAATTTAAGTCATATGATTCTGATTCATTGACAGTGAAATCACCAACATTTTTGGCAACTTAATTGTGGATATTCCTGTGGCTCTCTAAATGTTCTTAGCATCTACTATTTCATAATCAGACATACAGGCACATAAACACACAAAAGAAAACCCAGAGATGCAAAATATGATACTCAATGTGCTTTCAAGACCACTAAGACAAAGCTTGTATCCTGTTTGTGCTCCCTAGGAACTTTTGGATGTGTTTCTTCCCATATCATCTCTTGCCAAGATGACCCTGAAACAAGGGCGTGACCCAGAAGCTCACCCCACATCCCAGCACAACACTGTGCAAGTTGCCCAAACAAATCTCCTGGACTGTGTCTGTGACTATTTGAAAAAGTCCAAGTAAGAAGGGGTTGGTGAATCAGTGTGTTTGCTACACAACCTAAATGACTTCTCATGGTATGCATCCTTCCTTTCTAGGGTGTGGGGATCTCCCTGGTACTTTGTATTCATTAAATCATGTCTAACTCTTATTTAAAAGTATATAGATCAGTGGTTCTCAACCTTCTTAAAGCTGTGACCCTTTAATACAGTTCCTCATGTTGCACTGACTCCCAACCATAAAATTATTTAGTTGCTACCTCATAACTGTAATTTTGCTGTTATGAATCATAGCGTAAATATCTGATATGCAATCCCCAATGGGGTCTGGACACACAGGTTGAGAACTGCTGATATAGACCAAGACCATGAGAATGTGTTTATTCACACCTTTGCCTTTTCACACAAACCCTCAACTAATAACCTACACCCAGCTGGCCCATTAAACCTGCCCACCCACACCCTCACCTCATAACCTACACCCTTCCCTATCTACCCACACCCTCCCCTGCCAGCTCACACCCTCTCTGCCCATCAACACCCTCACCTTCCCACCTACACCCTCCCCTGCCCACCCATACCCTCACCTCATCACCTACACCCTTCCCTAGCCACCCACACCCTCACCTGCCCACTCACACCCTCCCCTTCCCACCCACAACATCCCCTGCCCACTGACCTCAATGAAACCTGCTCCTCTTGGCCTTTTTGCCCTGGCCATGATTTTCCTTCCCTAAACCAGGTTTCTCAGATTTCCCCCTCACTGCTATCTCAGACTATTCCCACTGACTTCTACTAGGATCCTGGGCTTACTGGGGTTTCAGCAGCTGATGAGAGGAGGTGCTGGGAGATGGAAGATTTGTGCTCAAGTCTCTTGCTCAAGAGGTATCTGCCACTTCCAAGTTTCCACTGATGTATTTTCATTGACTTCAGTAGACATCGATTGGGCAGTTGCTGTTTGCAGGTTCAACTGGGGAAGTCGTGGGATTACCTATGATCCCATCCTAACCCCATCCCAAAGTTCCTTAACCTGTTCAAGGTCACTTGCCCCTTTCCTTAGGCTGATCTTGCAAAACAAAGAGCTTTATTGTCACCTAACTTTGTCTCTCTCATTCCGAGGAAACTGGGTAAGGTGTATCCATGGAAAACAGGCATTCATAAAGAAATCTATTAAAGTCCTCTGACCAGGATTTTGCAGTCCCAAGTTCAGCATTCCTGAACAGATCTCTCTGAGAGGCATCCTGTGCAGCCCAGACCCTGGGTTCCATTGCCGAAGACACCCCGGCCAGCCTGTTGCTGGCATCTTGTGGTCAGAGCCAGTGACAGTGACAGCCTTTGCTGTGAAGTCTTGTTGGAGGTATCTGGTGGGAGTCATCTGCTGTGAGCATTGGCAATTTTTAATGCCCTTGTTCCGTGGCACTCACAGGTGAGTAAGGAATGCTGTTTTCAGATTTTTGTGACATCACAAATGTATTTTTTTCAATCTGTAGACAAGGAAATTAAAATCTTAGATATATTTTGCCAAAGAGTTTATTCTTCTGTCAAGTCGTCTATGATGCCTGGGAAGTGTAGGCATGTAGCTCACATGTCTCTGACTCTTCTGTCCTGGAACCTTCTAGTCAGAGAGCTTGTGCTTGGCAGAGGGTAGGCATGGCAGGAGGTTAGGGGTCAGAGGTCAGACAGGGACTTCGGCACCAAGGAAGCTCAGGTGGTGACCTCAGTGGCATGCCCTAGCTAAGGGCTGCCATGATCGATGGCGCCATGGTGATCCTGAGGCCGTTATCACAATAGGGTTGGCCTCTGCATAGATCGGAACAGCCTACAGTTATGGGAGTCAGCCACCCCGTTGCTGGACTGGGAATCTGGCTCTGTGGATAGGAGTACTTGCTGCATAAGCTTGCGGACCTGAGTTCTAATGCCAGCACCCAGGTAAAAATGTCAGCTGTGACCTTGTGCACCGGGAAACCCAGCACTTTAGAGGCTCAAGTGAACAATAGCGAGCTCTGGGTTCAGTAACAGAACCTGTCTCAAGGGCGTGAACAGGAGTGGTAGAGCAGGACACTCAATGTCCTCCTCGGCCATCTGCATGCTTGCACATGGGTGAGTGATATGTATACACACACATGCACCACACACACACATACACACATGCACACACATGCCACACACACATACACACATGCACACACATACACACATGCACACACATACCACACACACATACACACATGCATACACACACACCATACACACACACACATAAACACACACACATAAACACACACATACACATATGCACACACACACACACACATACCCCACACACAAACACACATGCCCCACTCTGGAAAAAAAAAAGAGGAAATCAAATCCATCTTCATCTTCTTTTTATAGGGAGGGAAATGAAAAGGATTAATCTTCCTCTGTGTCTCTGGCAATTTCCAAGCCTCAGTTTCCCCCTGTGTAAAATGGGATTCATAGCCTATAACTCACACCCAAGCGCCCAGAGTCCTCTTGGGAGAATTGCTGTTTCCTTACTGTTGGCTGTTTCTTGCCCAGCAATCTGGGGAGGAGCAAGAGGTACAGGGAGAATGCATCCCTGTAGCCAGGGTCTTTGGGCTCATTGTTCTCCCAGATTTTGGCTGGATAGCTTTGTTTGAACATATCTCTTCTTTGCTTTAGTTTCCTTAAGGACTTGCATTCTACCTGGGAGTGTGCCTGTCCATGTGGGTGCTGCCTGAGGTCTGAGTGATGGCAGAGTTGAAAAGCATGGGTGTGGAATGGGCTTCAGGCCTAGGTTGTCTTCTTGCAGCAAGGTTTGCACAAGAGGACTTGTGAGCGCAGGGCTCACCAATTAGAAGGGAAGCTGCCCCTCAAAGTAGGGCTCCGTTCACCTCTGTGTGAGCACAAGCAGCTCTGGCACAGCATGGTATCCAAACACAAAGCTGGGTGTCGCAAAAACCGGACCTTCACATGGAGGACAGCTTCACCTTTGACCTGTTGAATGCCAACAAGATACAGCCTTTGGGTACCCATCGTTAACCATTAAAGAAAAAAAAAGTAAACAGAATTTTAAAAAAAAAGGTAGTTAGAAGTACCAGGCATGAACTTCCATTTTGAAAGTGGATTTTAAATCTAATCAGAAAATGGTTGGTTACTACATAATGTTTGTGCCCTCATTGTACCAGCGAGCATATCTTGATAGCCCAAAGAAAGAATGAAGTAAAATGAAATAGCTGTTCTTTTCAAATTGCCTGGAAGGATTGTAACAGCCAAGTGTGGAGAATGTTCCATACAGCACAGGTAAAAGGCCGTGGTGAAGGGAAATCTTTCCCACTGGAGTGTGAAGTGATGAGAGGGTGTAAGACAGACAGGAAGGGTAGAAGCAGAGTTTGGAGAAAGGCATTTATGGGCCATTGAGTCAAAGAAAGTTCTGTGTTTCCCACAGAGGAGCCCTTTAGTCTACTGTGTTTTAAGCACAGGCAAGAACTCAAAAGGAGACTGGGAAATCCAGGCAAATATGAAGACACTTCTTTACTGCCCACCCCAGGGGCTCCTCTGTGCTGTGTTCCTTGGACACATCTCTGCTGCCACCCCTGGGCATGCTGATGCCCTCGCTGGCTTTGTAACTGACAGGTGAGTGAGCAGGAGAAAGATCTATCCACGGAGGAGACTCTTCCGGAAAGCAGCCAAGGTCAGTGTATCTAGCAAGCTAGCTGTTATCACAGAGACTCCAAAACCATGGAAGTTATTGGCAGACTGCGGGTCTGAGTTGAGGCTTTGTGAGAGAGAAGAACGTGAAAGGGGGCACTGTGAACTGGAAAAGACCCAAAGGTGGACACTCAGCCATCCTGGAGAGGGCCTGGGTGACAGAGGACCAGTGGGGCTGCCCTACACAGTCATCCTCGGTCTTGGCATTGAGCCCCTGCACATGGGACGTATTCCTCAGAGTCAGCCAGAGCCTCACATCAAGGCTGAATCTTTAACAAAAGTGGGTATTTTAATATGATTTTGAACTTTCAGTCTCAGAGGATTTATGATTTACTAATAACTACAAATTCATGAATCTAGAACGGGATCAAAATGAGACCAAAAGTTCCATCATCCATGAAGATGCGCACCTTCCCATATTTCTTCTTATCATCATTAATTTTACCAAGCTGATTGCCCAGAATAATTATTTCTGAGTCAAAATTGTTTTCTGTAATTCATCCGTCTCACAATTGTGTGTAATAACCAGGTCTATTTATTTTTTCTTAAGTAATCATGGTATTTTCATCAAAATTCATTAGAACCTGCTTCTAGGTGGACATGCTTTTAAAATATTCAAATTTATAGTTAATGTTTTATTAACCATATTTAACCTATAATTATTTTTCTAATGAAAATTATTCTGACTGCGCCATCTGATGTTATGAGGCTAGTAGTTCAAACAGAATCCAGAGAAACATTTATGCACAAAGGACTAGGCATTAGTCATTTGGAAGGAAGGATTTATGCTCTGTATAATTAATTGTTCCCTGAGTTTGACAGTCCATACTTTACTCCAATGCATTATTTACACTGGAAGAGGCATAGTGGTTTACCCTCTCAAAGGTTAGGAAATATAAATATACACATAATCTGAGAGCGGGTAGCTATAGGACAATAGATAGTAGTGGGTGTATTGTTTGTATGAGAAAAATACGTATGCACACATATATAATATTTTTAATAAGTCTGTACACTCAACCTGCTATAGATGCTGCAATGGTTAATTTGCAAGTACATGTGTGTATGTAGTTTGTATATAGAATATATACATATCTACATCTAGAATCTGTAATATTGCTATATACTAGGGTGTACATAGTATATGTTAACTGGTGAATGAGTATACATTTGTGTCTATATGGTTTACATACAGAGTATAATGAATTCTGCATATGCTGGAGTACTACAATGGACTGCAGCACATGACTGTGAGTGTTGTGGTGCCCACATTTATGTGTGTGTACAAATGTGTTTATACACTTCCATACTGCTGTTCAAGCACTCTTCAAGTAGCTGATGTCTAAAAGTGCAGGAAACAAAGAGAGCTGTGGTACATTGGGACCTTGCTTCCCAGTACTATATTACGTTCGTTGGATTTTTGGCATCTTTGGTGGCAGTGAGAAGAGTGTCCTGTTTGAGATTAAGGCTGCCATCATGGGGCAGGTGGATTTGACTTTTGAGTGAAGGGACAACCACAACACAACATGTGTAGTTCTGGTTTTGTTTCATTTTTGACACCTCTAAGGTTTGTCTAGCAAGTCTCCTGTGGGGCCACAGTG
>CABHPH010154027.1:17326-29922 GCA_902168325.1 Peromyscus nudipes
CTAATTCCTCTGGGCAAATTTTCCCTTTGTCCCTCACTGTATAAAATGATGTTTTAATAACCATAAAATACAAGGCTTTGACTGATGGCTCCAAATTTTAAAGACAAATTGGTATTTTCATTATAATTTCTGAAATTTCATCTGGCCTGGAAATACTCGTGTAAGCCTAGTATAATCATTGAACTATCCACTTTCAATTTTCATTATATCTTTATTGGAATGATAGAAAAAATGTAGCAGCACAGAAATAAATGAAAAATATTTCTGTCTAATTGTTCTGTGTCGGCAACTAATCAGTAGGATTCATTCAACTAAACCATAAACTACTTGACAATCATGATCAAGAACCATAGATTCCACTTCTTCTTTAGTCTAATACCTTACTTTCTTATCTTCTTCCTCAATATTTTTTATACTTTGAGTCCACTATTCATCTCCTGAGATTTATAATTAAAACTATTATCTTTTTAAATATCTTCTCTGAAAATCACACAATATTTTGGCCTAGATACATTGTGACTTTACACAGAATCTTTCTACAACCCCCACCCAATTCCTCTCTGCATAGCTGACTATTTTAGTGAATACCTGTATTAAAACACCTGTAGTCCTTTCTCCATAGCAAATCATCCCTGAAAATTCCTAAAATCAATCTACTGCTTTTCAGAGAGTATCATAGACATTACTACTGGGAATGAAATGGTGCCTATTTTTTGTCTATGTTACTGAAGTGGTCTGCTAACTTGATTTTGCTTATTATTTTCCTCTTCTTCAGAGAACATGTCTGTCACACATCACTGAAAATATAGGATGAGTTATTTCTGTCACTCATAGGTAAAAATTTTATTTTTTATTCTACCCCTGAGATAACTTGGAAAGAGATATATGAAGCCTTTAGACAAACTGTGTGTGTCCATGTGAAGGAAAGGAAGATATTTTTAAAAGTTAATCAGTACAGTCAGTAATCCTGTTGAAGTAGATTATATCCTTGTAGCAATCAATCATGTAGTCCATTCCATAGACATTTCTGTGTGATTTTCTAAGCATTTTATTACAGTTAGTTAATTTTATCCTCACTTTAGTACTATGAAACTGACACTACTATAATAATTTACCGTTATTCAAGTCCTAGTAAATGTTTAAAAACTATATTGGAGTAGGCAGGGGAGTAGGTCTAGGCAATAATTTGAAATGTACATTCATTTCTGTTGTGAAAAGATTCCAACCATAGCATTTTTAAAACTCAGTATGTGATGCATTTGAACATAGATTTAAGAGATGTGCACAATTGACTTTGATTATTGGGTTGAGCCAACCGCAAGTCTATAAAATTAGAAAATCCAGGTCCTGTAGCCTGAAGGAATGGAGCAGTGAGGTGACATCTTTTGAACTACTGTGTAATTCTGCCTCCACTCTACCCACAACATTTGATCCCACTTTCTGTAAATCAACCGAATACTGGACAGATGTATAAACTCTCATAAAACATGAATGGCTCAAAATTCTTAATATTAGCACCCTTGCGGCAAGCAAATTTCAATGTAAGGGTTTTGATAAGTTACTTATGTGGAGACTCTTCAAACCTTGAATACAAAGTTCAAGTAAAATATCTTTTGTAAGAGCATTAGAAAACATGAAGTTTTTCTAGAACGAAATATATTGATTCAATTTTTTTGTAAGCAAGAAAGGAAGGAAAATTCATTATAATTCTTTTTGTTCTAGTTCTTTTTTCTTCTTACATGTATTCCAGAATTACAAGTAACTAAAATTATATTGAACACTACATTTGTAGTAATAAGAAAAACTATTTAAAACATATCTATATTATTATAGAAGAGTAATCTGCCTACAACATTTTTGAACACGGGAAATGTCAAACAACCCAATTCCAATGATCTGTGGAACACAGCCCACTTACATCATTTAATGACTGCCGACATAATGTTTCTGGTTCTACAAACTATGTATATTTAATACATGTAATTTATAACCTCTATTCCTGTTACAGCATACTAAACATGATGGAGACCTTGGCAAGAACTCACAGCATCTCAAAAACATCAATAACTTTCCATAGTTCATCAATTATACAGAATACATTTAATATTCCCCTAAAGTCTCCATTAAATATGTAAACATTTCATTTATTTGCTTTATCTATGTAATCTCTGTCCCAGCTAATAAAGCAGAACATATTGACAATTCTCAGGAATATGTAACAACACTATAGCAAGCATATGTTAAAATAACTGTAAATTCTTAAAAATTATTGGTAAATTGAACACTTATTTAAATAAACTAATAAGAAATGTAAGAACTTTAAATTTTTCTGAGTATATTTATTTTTTCAAAGATCCAGTCTCCCATAATTTTCCTTTTTGTGACATTATGGGAATAAATTAGAAAAAGATTGAAAATTTAACAGTATTTACCCATATCATATTTTAGCTCCATTTTACTTCAAATTGAATACTTAATAACCACTATTTACTGATCTGCAAATGTGAATGCTCACCTTTAATCTTCTGCTTCTTGCCTGAATCTTGAAACACTCCCTGTCATCCTAGTTCTTTAGTTCATGCCTTACATGCTTTACCTCTGTTATTCATACAATAGAGACTAGCCCCACCTTTAATGTGGTGATTACTTAGAGATATTTTTGATTTCTCTTTTTTTACTTTTGCATTTTTAGGTTGCTCATAATTCTATATATAGAACTATATGGATATTACCTTATGTTTTTAACTGGTCTCACAATTTGGGAGTATGTTTGTTCCCTACTAAGAAGTCTTAGAATAGCTACCAGTAAATGACATTGATGTTTTTATTTCACTATCCTCTAGGGTTTGGTCCATGTGCTGTCAAATGCCCTTGTACATTTATATCATGAGCATATTTCTGTCATAGCTTTTATTGCAATTTGCATGATTTCCTATTAATTTATCAGTTATCCTCATCATACAGTAACAGCTTGACAAAACAGATTAAATTTCATATCCTTTGTATTGTGTGAAGCAGAATCACATTTGTTTTGTTCATTTTAGCTAAATGGAACTTGTAATAAAACTTCCTTGTCTACTTTATCATTTTGATCAACTATAAAGCAAAATGAAACATAGAATTATAAGCTGCATTAAATAAATGTCAATGTCGTGTTGATTTTGTTTGTATGATTAAAGATCAACGTGATTAGAATAAAATTACACCTGGAAATTTTGAGATGTTGGTATTTATTGCTCTTCTTATCACTTCACTCTTCTTCTTTGGTTATCCATTGCATAAAAAATTAAGCAGAATGTAATGTCATTATTCTAACTAATTTTATCTGTGCCTTGGACCTTGTTTTCAGTTTCTATATACTGCTTAGAAATGCTTGTTAGACACTGTTTTATCTTGAAAATTTTATATTTTTAATATCTCTTGTTCATGTCTTCCCCAACACATTGTGTTAGCAAAATAATAATAATAATAATAATAATAATAATAATAATAATAATAATAGTTTTCTTACTATGATAACATCTTGTGTAGTTTTCTTGTTACGTACATCTCTGAATCCAAAGGAGTCCAATGTATGTCACTGTGCAACTAGCATTTCTGTCATCTCTGTGTTTATCATATAAGGTAAACAATTGCACATGGACCCTATGACATTGTCTTCTGGTTAAAATAAACCATATTACCAAAGCCATTTTCTAACATACTGATATGTGCCGACCTTCCATTGAAATCACACACATCAACACATAAATGTACAACCCTGTTTCAACACTGCAGCATTCTATAAACATTTTTTTTCTCCACCCATATGCTCAATTATAGAACAAGCTGGCACTTAAATATGTAATGCTTGGCATGCACTGAAGATTTCAACAATATTCCTCCTTGTCTTTTGAATGCACTCTCTTCTTAAATTCTTACATTATCCTGTGATTTGCTAGAAATTTCCCCTCAAATGCTCATTCTATACAAATATTTTTTTGGTAATCCCATTAAGATGGACTAACTAGTTCTTTTTGGTAAAAAATGATGAAAATAAGGACAGTCTTACTTTCAGAATTATATTATACCTTATAGATGCATCAACCTGTTTGCCATAGTGTATTTTTGTCTGTTTGAGAAGCATGGTGATATATACTTTAATTCTTATCTTTTCAATATCAAGAACAAGATGTTCATATGTGTATAAACACATACATACCTAAAACTAAACATGTATATATAATGTGGTGTTCTGCAGATTGCAATATAGCTACTAATGTGATTGTCATAGTCGTTCATGACAAAAAATAAATATGTTTAAGTGAAATTTTGTAATGATCACATTCAGAACACATTATTTTTATTTTAAATAAATTAAAATGTACTATAAATATCCAATTCTCTTTTGTCACAAGTTATGTTTCTTCTTCTATGTGACCGAATAGAAACTAACACCTTGTGATTTGTCTCCATTCAAAAGTTACCAATTTCTTAATTTGAATTTTAAAAAAACACACTACTTCACTCATATATAAAATTTTTAAAAATTGATCAATTAGAAATTGATGAAACACAATGGTGGTTGTAAGAAGTTTGAGAAAGTAGAGGAGATGGAAAAATAGGACTTTTTTATGTGGTAGCTGGTCATGTGTGTAACTTGGAAGACTCAGAAATGAACACTATGAATTTTAAACTTTCCTGGGCTAAATAATAAAAGTTTTGTCTCAAACACACATGAACAAACAGCAAATATAGACTCACATGAGTTTAATTCTTTCTAATGCCTCATATTTGAATTAAGAATGACAAAATGCCAAGACACTAAAGCAGTTTTTCTATTTTGAAACTAAAATAATGTATTCTCATAAACTACCTGGTTTCATTTCATAATATATAATCTTTATTATCTAGTCATTTTTATTTGATATTAAATTAATGCAAACCACTATAATTTCTAAGATTATTGATGGATGGAATCCCCATACAGTTTTCTCTGGTTGTAGAACATATATATTTGTTTATGGGGAAGATTTCTGTAAAGAAACACTTTGACTTTCTGTAATACCAAGTTTAGTGGTTTATTATATATTAACTGTATTTTTAAGTCAGCATTGCTAATTTTCTCTTGGATATTTTCCTAAAGTTATCTCGAGTTGATTTTGACACAAACAGACATCAAAGGCAAATTTCCGTTCCAGAAGGATAATGATGAAAAATGAAAGGCTCTTGGGAATTTTCTCAAAGCTTTCATTAATAATGAGGACTTGCTATCTTTTCTCCCTAAATTTGAGGAAGGCCTGTGCCATTGTTATGAGGCAGAAGTAATGGAGCATGCACTTCATTCTGTACAGTACATGACATGTAGGTCCTCCCTAGTCAGCACCACAGCTCTCAGCCTATCACATTAGTAGCTAATTCTCCAAGAAATGGTCTATTTTTAAAATGCCAAATTAACAAATAATTTACATATGCATGATGTATATTCACAAACCACTTATTTTTTAATCTGATTTTTACAATAAATCAGAAAGGAAAAGATTCTTAATAACATCATATATGCATTCAAGCATACAGTGGCCAACAACATCATGCTTATAAACAAGACATTGTTTTGTGCTTATTTACACAATGAAAAAAGTAATTTAAGCTTCACCTCAGCAAGTTATTTTCAACATAGTTTCATAGCAGTTAAACAGCAAATACCATTACCTGTGAGGAATTCTTCAAGATATACTTACCTGAAATGGACATTTCTTGACATTAACATCCAAATTCATGTAATTTCTATTTATAATTTTGTCATATTTACTGCTTAGTTGCTTTGTGTTAGCAATATTCCAGCTAAAAATCATTGGCATCAAAATAAATTGCTTTTTGCTTTCAAATATATTCCCCCCCCCCTTTGGAAAGCTGAATTTCCACATGACGGTACAGTATAATGCCCTCAATACGAAGAAATATGTAATTTTAATAGGAATATTTTTTACTATACAAAATATTAGAATATTTTTAATGATTCTGAATAATGTGTGTTATAATTTTTGGCTATATGTCAAATATGCATGAAAGAGCAACACAGAGGAATTCCTTCACAGTACTTGGCTTGATAGTTTCATTCTGTCCTCTCAATTTTGAATCAATGAATGACTGCACTCAAAATGTATTGGGATGCCCTTATAGATGTTTTGATAAATATGGCTCTTGAGTGGCAGATATAAGAAAATAATAAGTTTCATTTCAACTTTATGTTAAATCGGAAGAAACAGTTAGAGTTTAAAAGCCTGTAATGTCAGATGAACTTATATGAGTTCCCAACTCCTCAGAAGAGTCCATGTTCTCCTGGAACCATGGAAGCTAGACTACAGGAAAGAGGCTTTTCAGTCAGATCCAGTTCATACTATCTGAGTGCCATGCCCTAAGTGTGTGATGTCTTTAGCAAAAGCAACTACCTTCAAACTCTAAGTCTAAGCCGCTCACTGGGAATTTTGCTCAATAATCTAAGGCTTCCAGCCATGGGACTGGGACATAAACCCAGTCATAAAACCCAATTAGTCTTGCCTATAACATGTGCTGATATAATGGGGGCACAAAACTTATGGGAATGGCCAAACAATGACTGATCCAACTTGAGGTCAATTAGAAAATGGGGAGCCAATGCCTTATACTGCTTGTAGGGCCAGGAAGAAGAGGCTGAACAGTCCAGAGACCAGAGACCCAGGATATATTATCAAACAGGACTGGCAAAAAAAAAGTGAATCAAATTATTCTTGGTAATATTCTGCTATATTCATATACCAATGCCTAGCCCAATTGTTATCAGAGAGGCTTAATCCAGCAACAGATGGAAGCAAACACAGAGACACACAGACAAACACTAGGTGCAGCCAGTGGAACTCGGCAGAAGATGGGCAGGAAAGATTGTAGGAGCCAGAGGGGTCTAGGATACGACACCATGAAAATATGGTCTACAGAATCAAATAACTAGGGCTCATAGGAGTTAACAGAGACTGGAATAACAATCAGAGACCCTGTATAGGTCTGAGATAGGTCCTCTGAATATCTGTTATGGTTGTGTAGCTTGATGTTCTTGTGGAACACCTAACAGTAGGCATAGGGGCTGTCTCTGACTCTTTTGCCTGCTCTTAGCACGCTTTTCCTCCTACTGGGAGGATTTGTGCCTAGTCTTATTGTAACTTGTGATGCCATGTTCAGCAATATCCCTGGGAGGCCTGCTCTTTTCTAAAGGGAAATAGAAGAGGTGATGGGTGATAGCTCTGTATGCTGTGAATATGTTGCTCTGATTAGTTGATAAATAAAATGCTGACTGGCCAGTAGCCAGGCAGGAAGTATAGGTGGGATAATCAGACAAGGAGAATTCTGGGAAGAGGAAGGCTGAGTCAGGAGACACCAGCTGGCCATCCAGGGAGCAGCATGTAATGGCACACACATAAAGCCATGGAACATGTGGCAACATATCATATAGACGAGCAGAAATAGGCTGAGTTTAAATGTAAGAGCTAGTCAGTGGTAGGCCTGAGCTAATGGCTGAGCAGTTTTAGTTAATATAAGTCTCTGTGTGTTTATTTGGGTCTGAGCAGCTGTGGGACTGGAGGGTGGGAGAGAATTGTCCTGACCTCTGGCAGGCCAAGACACAGGAAACTTCCAGCTACAAAGAGGAATGGATCTGGGGAAAAGAGAAGATGGGGACGGAGTTGGAGGGGTGGAGGGAGAAGAAACTGTGGTTGGTATGCAATGTACAGAGAAGAATAAATAAATAATAAATAAGTGAATAATAAAATAATCATTGTTTTGAGAGTAACTTGGACTACAATGGCCAACAATTCAAAGGAGGCTTATTGTGTCTGGTGCTGACATTTATGTTAGTCTATGGCCCCTGTGAGGAGCATTATCAGAACAAATGGCTTAACTTCCTTTAAGGTATACAACCAGCAGACACATAGACACACACAAACACATATATACACACAATTGGATTACTCAGGCTGGATCTGATATGAAAGACTCTTTCTTGTGCTCTGGCTTCCATGGTTCCAGGAATACTATGTAAGCTGCCAATGGAGAGAAGCAATTAAAATGTCATATCCAGCTGTAGCACCTATGAACAATGGCTATGACCAGCATGGGAAAAATACGTATAAAAATGTTAAATAAGGGAAACTCACATGTAAGTGGCAATAGCTATTTAATTGTTTATAAGCAACAATCAACAGGAGAGAAATCATATCTATTGCTGGATACCTAGTCTTTTTTTCTGATACTTCTGAGGTCATTGATCTTAGGAAAAAATTCTACCACCACTTTACTGGACAAGTGTAATTCTTTACTATATTTTAAATCTCATCTTTATACCCACAGATAGGTATTGCTACCACCTCTCATAAAAGAAGGCTCTCTTTAGAGCAACAGGAGACTATCACACAAAACCACAACTGGACACAGGGCAAAAGTCAAAGGATCATTGGGAGCCCATCCTCAGTACATCCATCTACATTATAGTCCCTGTATATATGGCTTGGGGGACATCAAGGAAGATGGCTCAGAAAGATTACATTGGCTAGAATACAAGGAAATCTTTTGTGAAACAGTCTCTCTTAGAAATAAATGCATAAAAAATACCAAAGCAATATTACTAACAATGGACATATTAACATGGAAAGGGGAAAACTTGTAGGGTCTCAACCTTAGACAGGAACTAAAGGCAACCTGTGATGTAATCCTATTTTAGTGAAAACAGATTATTAAGATTAAATTTTAAAATAATGCAGTATTTGCTGTGGGATGTCTCTCTGCATGCTGTGGATATGTGTTGCTCTGACTGGTTGAAAAATAAAGCTGTTTGGCCAATGGTGAGGCAGAATAAGGCTAGGCAGGACATTGCAACTAGAGAAAGAGGAAGGAAAAAGGTGGAGCTGGGAAACATTGCTAGCTGCCACCAAGAGAAGCAAGATGTGAAACTGTAAGTGACAAGCCATGTGGCAAAATATAGATTTACAGAAATGGGTTAAATTAAGATGTAAGAGCTAGTGAGAAGCCTGAGCTATTAGGCCATCTA
The DNA here is from genome assembly GCA_902168325.1 of Peromyscus nudipes. Classification (NCBI taxonomy): domain Eukaryota; kingdom Metazoa; phylum Chordata; class Mammalia; order Rodentia; family Cricetidae; genus Peromyscus; species Peromyscus nudipes. The sequence continues at coordinate 26,382 of CABHPH010154027.1, forward strand.
GTGTGAAACTGATTTAAGCCTCTGTGTGTTTATTTGGGTCTGAGCAGCTGCAGGACCGGGGGGACACAGGAAAACTTCTAGCTACAAGTATTCTTAAGTGTAGAAAATGCTTCTCTTGAAGTGTGGAAAGCAAAAAATATCTTTAAATAACTTATAGATACATAAAATTCCAGTTATTTATCCTTTATATATCATCGTAGTTAATCTTATGTGGTACCTGGTAGATCAACAAATTCAATATCAGCAAAGCCTACTTACTGCCTTACTAACATTCTGTTTTCACTAAGTGTGAGCTGAGAGTGATCATTTTATTTTGTTTCAGGCCTCAGACAGCCATCCTGCTTCACCTAGCACACGAAGCACCAGTAAAATTCCACAGTGTCATGTCACTCTGCCCCAGGCTATTTGTCTAAGTATTTGTCCAAACTTAGAAATCACCCACTAGGATTTTGTCTTTCCACAGACAGTGGCTATGCATCCCTGCCTGGAAAAGTCTCCTTTTCATTCTCTGTGAATAAGAACATCAAGTATGTTATATGTGTAACATCCAAGATAGAAACCATGTCCATGCCGGGCGTTGGTGGCACACACCTTTAATCCCAGCACTCGGGAGGCAGAGCCAGGCAGATCTCTGTGAGTTCGAGGCCAGCCTGGGCTACCAAGTGAGCTCCAGGAAAGGCGCAAAGCTACACAGAGAAACCCTGTCTCGAAAAAACAAAAACAAAAAAAAAAGAAGCCATGTCCATGATAATAATTTATCCCAAAGCAATTTTATAAACTGACTTGGCCAAGCTATTAAAGCTTGCCACATGTAAGACTAAAGGAGAAAAAAAGAAGTAAGGAAGGGAATAAGGAATGAAGAGAAGGAGACAGGGAAAAAGGAAGGAAGGAGGGAGGGAGAGAAGGAAGGAAGGAAGGAAGGAAGGAAGGAAGGAAGGAAGGAAGGAAGGAAGGAAGGAAGGACAGTTAAATGCTTGCATTGTTAGAAAAAGTACTTGAAAATAAGGCTATAAACTACAGAACCAAAGGCATTATATGTTTACCTTTTTATTTTATTTTTTTTGTCCCTTGTAGTAACAGAGTAAGGTGTAAAAAATGCTTTATAGCAATTTTTGTCTCATTAATCATAGTAAACAATATAGTAAGTATTTGTTCTATATATTCCATAGTATAAATCATGATTTTAATGAATTATTTAGTTTTAAAAAATTGAGTCTCAGAAATTGTACATCATTATCATAAATGGAACGGCATTTTGAAATATGTAAGCTAATGGATGGCCAAACAGAGCTAATTAACATGCATTAAAGTGGTAGGGTTTCTAATTGCCTTTCATAATATTTGACTATTAGAATTTTATTGATCATGAGTTGAAACCTTTACACAAAGAAAATATACTCCCATTGTTAAAAGAAGTTGTGACGATGCTGTAAAATTCAGAAAAACAATACAACATCTAAATAGAGAAATAGTGCTAATAGTACATATTTTCTTAGGTAAACACAGAAAGGATCACATTCGTATGAAGAGGGAAATATTCTGCATTTTAATTTATTTAAAACTGATCAGGCAAGTAACTAAAAAATGATTACATCATGATTCCTCTAAAACCATGAATGAAACCACCCATCCTTGGTGGTTTTAATTCTGTGGAACACAGAAATATTCCTTGTAAATACATCAGAAAATGAATTAAGTACTAACTGGTGTTAAATGTAACACTCAACAGAAAACTGGATGAAGCATGAGTGAGAGGCATCATTTTCTCCAAGGGACACAGTTACAGAAAAGATGTAGGTGAGAATCATTCCATTATCCCAGAAGGTAAAGCAATTCTCACCTGTTGTAAATCTACAATGAGATAAGTATCAGAATGGAAGTAATGCTCATGACAATATCATCACAGATACTAAATATCTAAAAATGGTCCAGCAGATGCACTTGCTAAAATAAGTCACAAAATCTATATATGACAATTGTATACGATAAAAAGTGTGGTAGCATAATTTTATAGTTATAGCTTACCTCATATTTTATGCATTTATATTAATTTTTTAGTTAACAAATTACCATGATAGTACATTAATGTATTGTTAGCAATTTCAATTCACTTTAATAGCGTAAGTATGATTACACAATTATAATAGACTGAAGTATTTGTTGTGTGATATTTTGATCCTGTTCTGACAAATACAACATACTTAAAGTCAGAGGGCAGTGCTAGCCACTAGCTGACAAAAATTCACCACAGAGGATTTGGAGAATTGAAGACAGATAGGACAGGAAATAGTAAGGCAGGGCGGAGAGGGACCTTGGCCCTTTTGGAGGAAGGAATGGAGGAGGTAGGAGAGGACTCCTGGCCTCTTTGCTTCTCTAAACTTTCAGGCTCTTACCCTGATATCTGACTCTCAAATTTTTATTTATTAAAGAATAATTAGATTAATGCTTTATCTATTATCATAACACTACGCATGATTTTTTTAAAATTTAAAGACAGGTAATTTTTTAAATCCATAATAACCTGCTTCCTAAAGATCAATAGTATTTGGAGATGTTTTAACGTTTTGTAGCTTTAAGATATGACATGGTATTTTTTTTAATTTTCTTTTATGTGTTATTATTATCCTTTAGAAGCCTGTGCTGTTTGCTAATGAGAGACAGAAAGAGAGTGAATTCAGATGGGAGGAGAGATAGGGAGGAACTGGGAGGAGTAGAGGGAGGGGAAACCATAATCTTGATATATTGTGGGAGAGAAAAATATGACATGGTAACTGTTTAGAAACATTTGTAAATATGTTTAGCACATAGCTGACATACTTTTTGGGAACCGAGGTGGGTTGTCATTGACGTCAGTGAGGGTAATATTGACAATTGTTGTTCCAGCAAGGCCACCGAGTTGTCCACCCATGTCCTTCGCTTGAATGAGGACCTGGTACTGCTCTTTGACTTCTCTGTCCATGTTTGGCAACGCTGTTCTAATAACACCTTTGGGGGAAAGTGATAACAGAGAATCAATATCACAAACAGAATGCTTCCCCTGACCCCATCAGACTGAAACAGAAGAAAGTAGTTATGTCCAGATTTATTAGCAATGGCACATTAAATAAAATACTCTATCAAAATTTAAAATAACCTAACTACCCTAAAGTTGGAATGTGACTTTTATTTTTTGGATTTTTACAGCCAGATCTTAAAATGTAGTTACGAGGAAAACAAAAAAGGTTACAGTGTACCTCAACATCAAGGTCAACTTTCCCCAAGTAAACTAAGTTAGGCCTCATTTACATATTCAAGTCTATGCAGAGATGAAAAAGAATGTTAATACTTTTAGATTAAATTCTACACATGGAATAATTTAGGTAATTAAACTGAATTGAGTGTATAACACCAAGGACTATTATTATCATATCCATTCTTTAGTTTACAATAAAAAAATCCACTTAACTTAAAAATACATAAACTATGTCATTTACATAATGTGTCTGTTTTGTCTTTCTGGAGCTTCCCTAACTATTTTCAAAGAAGATTTCCATCCCTTCCT
>CABHPH010154027.1:30322-42648 GCA_902168325.1 Peromyscus nudipes
TGCCCTTAGCTGTCATCAGATATTATCATTGTGGGGTCTTTGAGACTCCTTCCATCAAGGTAATCCACTGTCCAAGATAGTGTCTTATGTTTAAAACTCTCAGTATGTGGTTGAATAAATGAATGACTGAGTGAATGAAAGTGATTTTACAGTTTTCAATCTTATATCACATATGCATATTTACATATAGCAGTCATTTCCATTCTTGTATCCAGGTATAGGAACTATTTTATATTTCTATTTATTCATAGTGAAAATGTAAGACTTTCAGAATCCTTTGGAAATTGAATTATAAATTTTATTCCAAATTCCAATAGGTAGTCAAGAGTTGTAACAGGTAGAGATTGAAGAACCTTTACTTTAAGCACATGTGATTTTGGTGGTGGTAAGTTATATCTTAAGTAGAAAAGCATATATGAATAATAAAAAATCAGCCATCAATACAGTATAGAGCATTCAAATCAGTACCCCAGCATACATCCATATATCTGTGCTTGCTACCATCTACTTACCCATTGCTCTATTTTTTGCTAATGCATATTGAACTGCAATCTGAGATTTCATCTGGCACTTGGCAGGAAATAGTTACAGAAAAGACATCCATCATTTTTGGTCCTAATGCTTTATTCATGAATTGGTACTGACACCATTTTGATTCAATCTGTCTTCTCTTCAGCACAGGCTTCTGATGCTTTATTTTCAATGTTTCCAAAACTAAGACTTTTAAAGTCCACATCTCAGTGTTGTTGAAGACACATGCCTTACATCGTGTGGCATCTATCTGATGGGCAATGTTCACGTTTTCTAGATAAATGCCTGGTTTTGACACTTGGTATTTGCTGTCTAATCATAACATTGACCATGTATGATTTTTACTCAATTCACTATATAAACAGTCCTTTGTTTTCAATGTACATATAACTTTTGCTCTACATCATTTATTTTTCTACCTTATGCATCTCCCAGGATGAAAACTGAACATAGCAGAGGGAAAAGAAAAGGAATGGGGAAAGAAGATGGGGGAGGGCAGAGAAGGAGAGAGAAGGAAAGAGAACAAAAGAGACAAGGGATATTATTCTAGGGCACATTATCAGTAGCTCACTTCCTTCTAGTAATAATGCTAGACTTCAGGTCATTGTAGATGAATATATTTACGATGTCCAATTTCTTGTTAATATATTTAACAGAATAAGTTTTCTGTTATTGACTATAGCCACAATCAGATTATATATTATAAATAAATGTGTATAAAAATAATAATTAGGTGTTGTGCAGGTATCTAAGGGGGAAAACTGATTGCCATGCACTTGTTATAGGATTGGGTCACCTGGTATTTACAGAACTGTTGGGTGAGTATGGTAGACTGCTTGTAATCCCAACACTTAAATAGCGCAGAGAGAGGAGACCAGGAGAACACTGGCTACACAGGACTCCTGGATCAGTGAACTTCTCATTCAATTTAGAGACCCTGCCTCCATACATAACGTGGAGAGGAATCAATAGAAGTCATACCATGTGGATCTCTGGGCTCCACATGCACACACAAAATACATGTGCTCATATCACACACATAAACAGTTGCTAAAATAATACCAGTAATTAAAGAAAGAGCAGATCATTTATTCTATTTTCTGTATAGCACATCCAATAATGTCAAACTCAAACTGTGATAAAATATTCACTTATAATTGTATTAAGTATTTAATACTTTAGGGAGAATTTGTGCACCACACATGTGTGTAAATGTCAGAGGACACACGGCTGGAATCTATTCTGATCCTCTCCTTCCACCATGTGGATCCAATTCAGGTTTTTGGGTAGGCTTCAGAGCAAGCACCTTTACCTACTAAGTCATCTTGCTAGCATTTTCCCATTTAGTTTACAAGGAACAACTGTAATCGCTTATGTATATGTATGTACAAGTGAAAATAAGACCAAAATTCTTTCTTCCTATGACTCAGTTTATTCATTGATAGTTCTTTCTTCACAGAGAAAAAGCAATTACTTTTTTTTTCTACACGACAGTTCTACCACTTCCTGAGTACATGTACACCTCATGCAGCAATATTCTTTCTTTAATGTATTTTCTTCACTGATTTTATATGTGTGTATATGTATGTGGAAGCATGTGTCTATGCATGTGTGTGTGCAAGACACAGCTTGTGTGTGGCAGTCAGAGGACAACATTGTGGAGTTAGTTCTCCTCTTCCAACATTTGTCCTTTGAGAAATTGAACTCAGCTTGTAAGACGTAACAGCAAAGGTCCATAATTGCTGACCCATATCACTCACTCAGTATTTTTCTTTCAAGACTGAAAATGCCATGACCATTCTGTTGATGTTTGTATCTCGTCATTCCTTTAACAAATTCATCGGTTTATTCAGTGTATATGTGTGTGTGTGTGTGTGTGTGTCAGCATGCATTGGTGTACATATCTATTTGTGTAATAGTGTACATGAACATCAATTTGTGTATATGAGGGGGGCAGAATACCACCTAGCGTGTCTTTCTCAAGAGGTATCTCATATTTTTTTTTTGAAGCAAGTCCTCTATCCAAGACCTAGAGATTCCTGACAGCTCAGCAACCCCAAGCAGTTGCCATCCAGCTTTGGATTACAATCATACATCACTGCACTTGGCATTTTGTGTAGGATATAGATATGAAACTCAGGTCTCCAAGCTTGAGCAGAGAGAACTTCCTGAGTGTTCTTTTCCCTCAGGCCCTGCATACCATCATTTCTAAAACTGTGATCTTTTTGAACTCTTGAGTTCTCTTGAAATCTGAAGTTGGAGAATTGAAGCAAATAATATTGTTTTTGGTCATATACTGTTACTGCGCAGCTTTCTCTTAATGGTTGAGTACTTTCCTTGACAAATTTTTCTTCTTAATATACATTTACTTCCATTGTTTTTTTTGTGCTTGTGTGTTTATAATCAATAATGTCTTAATGTTTCATGTCAGTTCATTCATTCAGATAAATGTACAAAAGAGTGACTACTTTGTATAGGTAAAACTTCAATTTTGCCATTAAAGGAAAAAAATTATTGTTTACCTTACCAGCATTAACTTAGATATATGAGTTCTGTAAGACTGTATTCTGAACGTATACCAACATAATTTTCAGTCAATAAAGCCTCATAAGTACTCATATAATATTTAAAGCATTGCCTCAATACATAGTGTGTGACCTTTGTTGTAACTTTAGTGTGGGACCTTAAAATAATTAACACATTTTAAGCCTGAAAGCTACCTTATAAATATCTATCTTTATAATTGTTGACAAATGCTACTTTCATCCCTGAGACACTCTTCTTACAAGGAATGACAATGAATGTGGAGATTCAGGGCTCCTTAATATTGTGAGAACAAGTAATACTTGGGTGCTCATCTATAAACAAAAGAGCTACATGATCTCTGGAGTTCAGTCCATACCACAGAGGACATAACAGAAAGAATTTAAGAACCAGAAGATCAGGAGAAGGACAGTGAAATGCTATCTCCAGGGCATGACACAGCTTTGCCGTCATGGACTCCAAGCAATTGATGTTGCCTACACTGGGCCTGCATAAAACTTGGAGTGCTACCAGTCAGTTGGATCTGAGATATACTCCTGCCACACCCCACCTGGCTGAACTATTGGCTATTGGGAGATTCTTAGGGAGTCATTATCTTCAGGGTTTTTTTTTTTTTTTTAGCCTTCTATGGAGCTCACTAGGCTCCAATAGATTGTTTCAAAACCAGGGCTACAGAGATGCCTCTGGTTGACTGAATCACAAAAGAAAACAAAGACATGAATGTGTAAAAATATGTAAGGAGGGAGGAGGGGTGGCTGGATGGGGGGAGATAGCAGAGCGTGGAGAGTGAAAGCAATCAGTGTGCATTTTATACATAAACAAAAGAGTCAAAGATCAGATTTAATAAAGTTATACAAACGACTAAAGATGAGATATAGTATGGAGATAAGTTTTATTTTGGACACAGGCTTGCGACTTTTGCTACTAAATACAGGGATACATTCACTTGCAAGTTTCTTGAGAATTCCTCCATAACTGGGCATCCTTTATCAGATTTCTTCATATGAATTCAGAGGTTGGAAAGATTGCACAGTTTTTAGTATAAACAGTAGAAAAGTGAAGAAATCAAGTAGATTCTATAGTTACATTCTTACTACTTATGATGATTTCAATAAATCAGCAGAAGAGAAAAAATTATAAGGGACACATTTTTTAAAAACTAACCATATCATAAAATACTTGACCAAAAATTTCTGGAGACAGTTTATAGTAGTGGTTATGGACATAAAGGCTTTTAATGTTGAAAAATTGCACATGGCATGGTTAAAATGGTAAATTTTATATTACATATATTTTGCCATAATGGAAAATGAGGATTTATTATTAAATAAATGATGTTGAAACAAAATATCATAAGCCTTTCTCAAACAGCAACTGGTTCATTTGAAAAATAAATAAATCACCAAATGATACACAATGCATCAAACTATAGTAGTCTAAATCAGGCTGGCTGTGCAGAAAAAATAAATATATTAAAAGAATTTTATAGAAACATTAAGACACAAGAGTCAATTATTCACAATAACATTTTTTTTCCCGAATGGAAGATTGCTGTCTTGGAGACATGGCATCCTGATTTCATGTAATAGATTGGATGTAATTTTATTTTTGTACCTTTTTCTAGATTATAGTTTTTCTTTCCATATTTTGAAATTATACGTGTGTGATGGCTTGTTTTAACTGTCATCTTGACCATCTAGAATTACCCCGGAAGAGATTCTAGTTCAGGAATTATTTCCATCATACTGGTTTGTGGGCATGCCTCTGGTGGTTTGTCTTGACTACTAACTGCCCCAGCTCACTATGGGTGGCTCCATCCCATAGGGTATGCCTGAAATTTTATAAAAGGGAAGAAAGCTAGCTGAGCATCAGCAGAGAGCAAGGAAGCAAGGACCCATGCATTTTTTTCTCTTTGAGAATGTGGATGTAATGCTTTAGGTGTCTATCTGGCTTACTTACAGTAGTAGACTACAACATGGAAATATAAAACAAACAAATCCTCTTAAGTTGGTTCTGGTCAAGGTATTTTGTCCCAGAAACAGAAATTACATTAAAACAACTTGTAAATATAACATTTTACTATCATATAAACATAAAATATGAGATATAATTCTATATTTTAAAAATTCTTCTATATTTTGATTTTAAAATACCACTGAGTAATAATTTTAGGAAAAGAAGTGAGTATATTCAGAGTAAATTACTTCTTGTTAAAGCAACTAAGTTGGAAATAAGAACGTTTTTATGAGAACTATTTTTTTCTTGGTTTATTTCTCAGGCTGCCTCATTTTACCTTAATGTCTATTTATAGTTATACATAAGTTTTCTATAATCCTGGGAGAAAGTAGGATTAGGAATGCATATCAAACAGCAATATTAATACAGAACTCATTTATATATTCTGGTTTCAGCTGAATAAATAATGAGTATCTCTTTCTAAATGTTTAGGCACCAAAAGTTTTTATGAGACTCTTTCTTTAATAATTGTTTTAAATGACTCCTACACTCAAATAAGAAAATTTTAGATAGTATTGGTTTTCGTGTATTTTATTTAATAACTGCAAGCTGAATCATAAAAGGAAGCTATATGGCTGGAACAAATGGAGACCATTTCTGAGAAATTGCAATTATCCTTGATTTTTTGATTTTCTCTTATCTACCACAAGGTGATAAATTTGACAAAAAGTATTCTTAATGGTTTTGGTGCATGAAGAACTAGTTTTCACTCTCGTAATGAAGTGCCTCATCACCCACTCCTTTCCTGTCTAGTGGTCTGAGGCATTGTTACAGCAAGACTTCTGTCTCCACTGAAAAATCAATGCTTCTGAAATCTATTATGCAGCTGATGCCAGAAGAGATTCACCTTTACCTCTAAATACCAAGCTTCATATGAAATTATAAATACACGATTATGCAGTCATGAAGCACATACATTTTCAACTGCAAAATAATAATTTTCATATACATTAGAATTTATCTACTATCCATACTAACTATGAAAAATAGAGGTTTTAGATTTTGCTTTACTCATATAATTTTATGTGCGGTTTTATTTTGAAGACGGCAATCATTTTAGCTTTTTTAATGTGCTAAAATTCATATTTTCCTAATTTTTTTGTCAGATGTTGCTTCCATCCATCTCACCTACAATGATTCTTTCCTTATTAAGATTTCAGGCTTTCCTGGAAACATTTTGAGTTTGTGTAAGTCACCGACTGTAGAATTCATCACCACAACTCTGAGTTTGTGGGCTCTCTTACTCTACCAACCACTACACACACCAAGTTTGCTTTGTGCTTGTCTTTGTATCTCTGCAGGGTGTTCCTTAGGGAAGAAAAGAAGTTAAGCAACAGATAACATCAGTGCTTTCATTTGTGGTCACGGTTTTCATTAAGGCAAAGCTGGAACAGGCCTATAAATCTATAAGGAAATACAGCACACAGGGATTCCATGAGAAGACAGGAAAGATTCACACAAGTTTGCTTCATTGTCAGGCTGTATAGTCTATCTATTCTGTTTCTGAGGAACTTTTTGAACTTTACATTCAAAACAGAGCTTCCTGAATCTTTTTCCTCTCCAACTTCTCACTTTTTGTCTTTGTCTACAAATATGTGTGATTTTTCCCCTTAGTTAAATTTCAGCCACTTTTCTTTTAGGGGGAGGGGAGTTGAGACAGGGTTTCTCTGTGTAGCTCTGGAGCCTTTTCTGGAACTCACTCTGTAGCCCAGGCTGGTCTCAAACTCAGAGAGATCCTCTTGCCTCTGCCTCCAGAGTGCTGAGATTAAAAGCATGCACCACCACTGCCTGGCTCAGCATCTTTTTAAAAACAATATTCCTGTATATCTCCCTCTATTTTCTCTCCTATTTCTTGAATAAATAACTTGTAAATATTATTTCCACAGCACACAATCATTTAAGCATTAGGCATTCTAGTTTTTAGTTTCCAACACTGTCCAACTGAGAGAGAGTAACCCTTTCTAGATCTTCTTCAGTTCATACACCCTTCTTAAAATATGTCTTAAAGTGGACTAGTGAAAAGACTTACAGGATTAAACTGCCTGCTGTCAAGGCTGATGACTTTAGTTTAATCCCTGAGCATTACAGTTCATAAGAAGAGAACCAACTTATTCCCACAAACTTTTGACTTCCAGACACACAGTGTGTTATGCGCATGCACACACACTTGCGTGTGCACGCCAAATGAAATATACTAACTAAAAAATATTTTTCTAAAAATTTATTCTTTGAGAATTCACTGTTTGGAATTGATCAAAGCATCTTATATGTGTGTATGAAATTTTCAAAGCAAATAAACTAAGATATAATGAATTTACTAGAAGATGTAAATTTGAGTTCTTCATTTGAACAAGGATGATGTCAATGGAAGCACCAAAGTGGATGGGAGGAAGCCCAAGGGTTCTCAACTTTACATGAAGAATGAGGAAAGTCAGGAGAAATGTGGTTTTGCCCAGGGAAGAGCACACCTAATGGTTGTCCAGTGCCCAATGATCAGCCTGATAACACACAGACAAGGAACACTATAGGGACATGAGTCGATTATATTTAGGAATACATACGCATTTTTTATTTTTATTTTTTTCTCTGCCTTTCTTTTTTTATTAATTTAATTTTACATATCAGCCACGGATTCCCCTGTCCTCCCTCCTCCCGCCCCACCCCCCATTACCACCTCCTCCAAGGGAAGGACTCCCCTGGGGATTCAGCTCAGCCTGGTAGATTCAGTTGAGGCAGGTCCAGTCCCTTCCTCCCTTCACCTAGGCTGAGCAAAGTGTCCCAGCATAGGTCCTAGGTTCCAAAAAGCCAGCTCATGCACTAAGGACAGGTCCCAGTCCCACTCTGCCTGGGGGCCTCCTAAACAGTTCAAGCTAATCGACTGTCTCACTTATCCAGAGGGCCTGGTCCAGTTCCCTGGGGTTTCCTCTGCCATTGGTTCACAGCCCATGCGTTTCCACTAGTTTGGCTATTTGTCCCTGTGCTTTTTCCAATCATGGTCTCAATATCTTTTGCTCATATAATCCCTCCTCTCTCGCCAATTGGACTCCTAGAGCTCCACCTGGGGCCTGGCCTTGGATCTCTGCATCTGCTTCCATCAGTCATTGCATGAGAGTTCTATCATGACAGTTAGGGTGTTTGGCCATCCGATCACCAGAGTAGGTAAGTTCTGGCTTTCTCTCGACCTTTGCCAGTAGTCTATTGTGGAGGTATCTTGTGGATGTCTGGGGACCTCTCTAGCACTTTGCTTCTTTCTATTCCCATGTGGTCTTCATTTATCATGGTATCTCTTTCCTTGTTCTCCCTCTCTGTTCTTGATCTAGCTGGGATCTCCCACTCCCCTAAGCTCTCTTTCCCCTGACCCTTGCCCTTCATTACTCCCCTCATGTCCTGAGGTTTGCAGACAAATGGATGGATCTAGAAAAAAAATCATCCTGAGTGAGGTAACCCAGACTCACAAAGACAAACATAGTATGTATTCACTCATAGGTGGATACTAGATATAAAGCAAAGGATGACTAAACTGCTACTCACAACTCCAGGGAGGCTACCTAGTAAAGAGGACCCTAAGAAAGACACAGGGATTGCCTAAAGACAGAGAAATGGATGAGATCTACAATGCATTTATATGTTTGCATATGCATACAAAAACAAGTTAGTAGAAAAGGAAGCAATAAATTTGGAAAAGAATGAGGAGAAGTATGTGGGAGGATTTGAAGGGAAAGGGAAGGGAGAAATGTAGTAATTATATTATAATCCCAAAGACAAAGTAAAAACATTTGACTTTAATTTCAACGTATTCCTTCTAGCATGTTTAGAATTTCTACTTTATACTAAGTTACAATTAGAAATTTATTTAATAAGTGCTATTCTGAAGTTCCTCTTTAATTGCGACATGTAATGGTCAGAGTGGCTGTCTCCTTAACGAAACTCAACATTTAGTCTGAACAGAAAACTTCATTTCATTCAAATAGCACCAAAACCTGGAGCCCTGGCTCAATTGTGGATGCTGACTTACTTAATATAGGCCCCGGGACTGATTTCTTTCACCGCAAAATGAAAAAGAAGAGAGAAGGAGTGAATAAAGGAAGGAAACATAAAATTGGCCATGTGCATACATTCAAACCCTTATTATGCTACTTATGTTAGAGCTAGTTTTGAAATCTGAAATTGGTTTATAGACTTGTTCAAAAGAAAACAAAACAAATTCAACCCACCAAACAAACAAAAAACCCATAAAAAATGTGTCTGCTTATAAAGAACAATTCTAATATAAACAATGTTCTTGGTACAATAAGATCCCAAGTGCTGAGCCTTCCCTCACAGCAAGCATATGCTGCATGTTTCTCAAAACCAGCCCTCTATAATCCTTATGCAGATAACAAAAGAAATTACAGATGCTTCTGAGTCACGGTTGAACAATAAAACTGAACACAATCTAGAAATCTGACATGAAACAATAAATGAAAATGTGTTTTTAGACTGATGAGTAAAAGTTTAGGTTTGAAATTTTTTTAAAAAAGACTCCTAGCTAACAATGTCGGACCTTTTAAATACAGGTGCAAACATTTATATGTACACAAATCTCAGTCAATATTTATTTATTTACTCAGCAAAAGAAAACATCTCCCGCACACATACAAGATGGTTTCTCTTTTGCCAAACGATAGCTCACTGCTTCTTTACTGCTATATTGGAAGAGATGATATTTGATTCCAAGATTTCATTAAAGTTGAAATGCTTGAGTGAGTGGTGATAAGTTGTGCCAAATTAAAGGTTTACCTGTCTTGGGATCAATAGAGAAATAAGGTTGACCCTGAAGAATGCTGTATACAACTCTGGCACTGTTCCCATAGGTGGGGTCATCTGCATCGGTGGCCTTGACCTGGAGTACGTAGGCACCTGCAAAATAACACAGTGTCACTTAACTTTACAAGGGTGAAAGGCATAGTTGACTGTTCTACGAATGCTTTGAGTACACTTTGAACCCAACAATTACTTAAGCAGCATAATCGAGCAGTTTCAAGTCCAAGAGACAATGATTACTCTCAACTCACCAAGGATGTTATCATCATAAAGACTGAACAAAGGTGACAAAATAAGGAGAACCCTTGCAAGCCACTGGCAATAATGTTAATATTATTTCATGGTAACGATACAAGATTTATTTTTTAAATGGAAATATAAAGGAACATTGTGATCTAGTAATTCTACAGTGAGTGGGTACAAATATAAAAGAAAATGTTGAAGAGACATCCACACTGTGGAGGCAAGAAAGCCCTACTGCCATGAGCCAAGAACTGGAAAGAAGGTAAGTAACCATTCACTAATAAGTGGAAAAAATAATATAGTACATAAACACAGTGTCATACCAAGAAGCTATGTAAAATACTGGAATCCTTGTGTTTGAAGGAACACAAAGTCTCAGAGTTCCTTGTGTTAAGTGGAATAAGACATCTGAAGAAAGACAAATATCAAATGATCTCACATTCATATGTTATCTAAACTAATAGACCTCATAGAACCTGCAGATTTAAGGGATTTTACAAGAGGTTTGGAGATGTAGAGAGAGAGGGTGAAGTTTGATCAATGCTTACTGACTTCCAGTCACATTGAGAAAATAAATTCTAGTGCACTATTGCAGAGCAAGGTAATCATAATAAAACAATGTGCTTCAGATTTCAAAAGGCTAGACAAAAGTTTTATTAAATTCTTAAGGTATAGAAATGACAAACATTTCAGATGACTAAAATAATTATATTTAACTTGATTTTATCATCAAATGGAACATGTATGAGAACTCTCTTTGAATTCCACTAATATTTGCAACTTAATGCATGAAATTTTGTTTCCTGTTTAATGAGTGTATGTACATAAAATATAAAAATGTGAATGAACTTTAAAATGTAGGCAACAATACAGTTGTTATTGTAATTGATGTATATATCACATACATTTTAAAACTATGTCTGTTTCCAGTACATAGATCATTGAACTGAAAAACACCACAATATCTTTATTGATTTACATAGCAAAGAAAACATCAGGTACCATTTACATGAGCTCAGCTGCTCACTGTGGAAGCTTGAATTTCATGATTAAAATATCAATAGAGAAGCTAAAGGGTTTAGAGGCTGTTAAGTGTTATGTAACTTCAATTTACAAACCAACAATGGCCTCTGACCATTAGGAAGTCTTTAATTAGAAAATAATATTAAAGAAACAAAGAAAGCAAAAATGAAGGGAAATAGTTGCACTGTCCAATAGCAGGAGAGGACCTCTTGGCCTCCGGGCCTAATTCCTCATAGGTTTGGGGCATAGCAAATCATTATAGCCAAACCAAAATATTTATACCTTTTCTTGGCTTTTGAGAATTGTGTATAGATTTAGGTACTAAGAAAAGCAGGACAGTTTTTACTGTTATACATTCATATATATATATATATATATGTATATATATTTAATTATATATAATTTTATAAGAACTTTAAAACTATCTCTTCCAAATGCTTTACCCAATACTAATATTCTTAGTTTAGAATCAAGAAAAAAGACAAGATATTACAAATTATAACAAAATTATAACAAAAGTCTTCACTAAGTCATGTTATCTGTAGAAATTTCCAATGATATGTAAAAATATACATATTTAATATAAATAAACACACATATATATTCATACAGAGAAATGTATATGTAACTTAATATTTCTTGCAAATAGTTAATACCACATACATCCAAGTTGTTATATTGAACGAGTCATCTTCGATACCTGGGGAAATAGCACAAACACCAAACAGACAGGGAACTGTCAGGGCAGAGGGACCAATCATCCTTCTCTCTGTACTTTCAAAAAAACTACACTATTTAGATAAAGAAATAATGTAGAATTTCAATAGTATGTACTTATCTCTGAGATGATTTTTGGGATTTCAAGCTATATGAACAGGGGGAAAGTATGTTACAGTAACCTTTTATAGGGGAATTGTAGACAATGCCAAGAAACTGCAAGTAATGCCTAGTCCTATCCATCATTATCAATATTTTTATTACTATCAGTATTACTTAGTGTCTAAATTGAAACTTGTGCAAATCCTTTTTCAGGTTTTTCCAGATATAAAGAAACACTTTTTCAGCTGGGCGGTGATGGCGCAAGCCTTAAATCCCAGCACTCGGGAGGCAGAGGCAGGTGGATCTTTATGAGTTCAAGGCCAGCCTGGTCTACAGAGCGAGATCCA
>CABHPH010154028.1:0-16115 GCA_902168325.1 Peromyscus nudipes
CAACTCCTCAGCCTGAGAGAGCCAGAGTTCCTGTCTCCTCCCACCTTCTATTCCTTTCTCTGCCCAGCCATATCACTTCCTGTCTCAATCTTCCTAGTGCTGCCACTGTAGTGCCTGAGTCACGAGACACCCACCCCCAAACAAGACCACCTCAGAGTCGATATCTGATGCAAACACACAAGGGTTTATTGATTACAAGCTCGAGCTTGGACCCTCATCCAGCACTCTGCTGCAGTGGGTGGAGGAGAATGGCTCTGAGCTCTTGGGATTTGGGGTCTTTAAAGAGAAAAACTGCAAGCGGGGAGGTACAAGCCTTGGCATCTCAGGATTGGGTGAGGGTATGTAACCTTTGAAATCACTGGTTGGGGTCTAGAGGAATTTTCGACAATGGTTATCAGAAAGCCACAAGGACATATGGAGCCTGCAGATGTTGTTTACAAAGTTCCTAATTGGCCAACCCACCCTGGTGGGGTCGCCTTGCCTGGGGGCCCTGGCAGTTTGTGATTTTTCTTGGAACTGTCTGGGGTTTCTACTGGAACCAGGTTCAGCCTTTGGTCAGGTCCTACTTAAAATGGAATTCTTTCCTAAAGTGTAGTCTGTCTTGCTCTCTCACCACCACTGCCTGGCTCTGTTTCTCTTTTAGACTAGATTAATCTGGTGTAGCCCCACATGACCTTGAACTTTGCCTCTGCCTCCCAAGTGCTAGGATTAAAGGTGTGTGCCACCACTGCCTGACCTCTATGTTCAAGCTAGTGGCTGGCTCTGTCCTCTGATCTTCAGGCAAGCTTTATTTCCTAAATTACAAACACTCTATCACCACAGTCTCTCAGAAGTTCATGCAGGCAAACAGACAGACAGCTTAGCAACCTGGGACCCCATTTGACTTGGGTTGTGCACACACACTTCTTCTAACAATGTGCCCAGCAACTCTGTCCCCTTCATTTACACTGAATTTGACAGGGCACCCACTTCAACAGTGGGACGCTACTCCTCCCTCGCAACCATTAGTGACTCCCTTTTCTGCAGTCCATTCCCGTTCACACATGTAGCAGGAATCTTAGAAGGTCTTATTAATAAAACAAACCTGGAGCTGGGTATTGGGGTGAATGCTGGAAGATCAGAGAAGCAGAACAAGCCACAGCTTCCTCACCTCACCAACTCCTCAGCTGATCTTGTTTCCTCAGACTGGAAGCCTCTGAGTCCTCATCTGAATGGGTCTCAGCTGAACTGTGCTGCTCCAAAGCCTGAAAGCTTAATCAGCCAAAAGCTTCTAGTTTCTGGTCTTCACGCCTTATATACCTTTCTGCTTTCTGCCATCACTCCCTGGGATTAAAGGCTCACTTTCCAGGATTAAAGGAGTGAGTCACCATGCTTGACTCACAGAGATCCTTGAACACACAGAGATCCAGGTAGATCTCTGCCTCTGGACTGCTAGGATTAAAGGCGTGTGCTATCACTGCCTAACCTCTATGTTTTATATTGTGGCTGTTCTGTTCTGTGACCCCAGATAAGTCTATTAGCATGCACAATATTTTGGGGAACACAATACCACCGCACACATGCTTTACTGAACATATCCAGGCATGAGACACAGGGGCCAATCCAGCCTAAAATATTTGGGGGTACATGCACAATAAGGCAAACTGTGTCCTTCAAGTAAACTTTTAGGGGAAAAAATGTTTACCCATCTGTCTTAGTCTATTGCTATGAAGAGACACCATGACCAAGACAACACTTAAAAAAAAAACATTTAATTGGGGGCTGCTTACAGTATGACAGCATGCATGGCACTGGAGCAGTATCCACGGGCGGAGAGGGAGGGGGAGAGAGGGGGGGAGAGGGGAAGAGGGGGAGAGGGGGAGGGGGAGAGGGGGAGAGGGGGAGAAGGAGAGAGAGAGAGAGAGAGAGAGAGAGAGAGAGAGAGAGAGAGACGCTCAGCATGGGTTTTGAAACCTGAAAGCCCCCTGAGCACACATTTCCTCCACCAAGACCACATTGCCTAATCCTGATCCTTTCAAAGAGTTCTGCTCCCTGGTGACTAAGCATTAAAATATATGAGCTAGCTGGACAGTGGTGGCACACACTTTTAATCCCAGCATCTGGGAGGCAGAGACAGATGGATCTCCAAGTCTGAGGCCAGCCTGGTCTACAGAGTGAATTCCAGGACAGCCAGGGCTACTCAGAGAAAACTTGTATCAAAATAATAATAATAAAATAAAAATGAGCCAGTGGGGGCCATTCTTATTCAAACTACTACCTCCAGGAAAGGCACCAAAGCTACACAGAGAAACCCTGTCTCGAAAAATTAAAAAGAGAGAGAGAGAGAGAGAAAGAAATCAAAGTACTACCCTCCACTCCCTGACCCCCATAGACTTGTAGCCACATCATAACGCAAAAATGCATTCTGTCCAACTTCAAAGTCCCCATAGTCTATCACAGTCTCAACAATGTTTGAAAGTCCAAAGTCGCCGGGCGTTGGTGGCGCACGCTTTTAATCCCAGCACTCGGGAGGCAGAGGCAGGCGGATCTCTGTGAGTTCGAGGCCAGCCTGGGCTACCAAGCGAGATCCAGGAAAGGCGCAAAGCAACACAGAGAAACCCTGTCTCGAAAAACCAAAAAAAAAAAAAAAAAAGGTCCAAAGTCTATTCTGAGACTCACTGCAATCTCTTAACTGTAACAACTCTGTAAAATCAAAATAAAAAAGCAGATCACATACTTCCAACATACAATAGCACAGAATATATATCATTGAGTCTCTAACACAATCCAGACTTCACCTTCACAGCTTCACACAATGTCCTCTCTGAGCCTCCATGCAGGGACAGCCCTGACACAGCCTGGACTCAGTGGCTTTCCTTAGCCATGAAGGGAGATTCCACAACCCCTTTTTTCTATCCTTGACTCTAAAGCGACGTGACTGAAGCTGCTAAGTTCTGCTCAATAGGGCTGGACCCTGACTCCCTTCCTCAATTACATCTGCATCAGCTTTCTGTTTTTGATAGTTTCCTTCCCTGCTTAAGCTTTTCTTGAATTCCTTTTCACCAGATAGAAGCTCAGCTGGGTGGGGTCTTGCCGTGAGGTCACCTGTAATCCCTGTATTCCAGTTAGCATCAGGCTTGTCTTTAAACTTTTTATCTCCTTGAGCCCTGGACTTAGCTCCATTATACTTCCTGATGCTGCTTGTCTCCTCAAACTGTACATTTTGTACTTTCCCTTGTTCAGCTTGCTCCTTTCATTATAGATCTGCATTAGACTGGTCACTAATCACCACACAGCAGAGTCAACACTAGGCTGTCTTGAAATCTCTGCCAACGCCATTAATCCAAACTCTTCAGTTTAGCCCCAGGCAAATATTTTGGACAAGGGCAGAAAGCAGCCACATTTTCCACCAAAATATCACAAGAACTGTCTCTAGTCCATTTACTAACATTTTTCTCCTCTGAAACCTCTTACGCCAGAACCCCACATCACCCCCAACAGCACTGTCTTCCACGCTCCTACAAGGATGGCCCATTATGCTCCACTTAAAGACTACAACTGATTTTCTAGTCCAAAGTCCCAAAGATTTCCATATTCCTCCAACAAACATCATAGTCAGGCCTGTCACAGCAATGCACCAGTACCAGTCTGCACCCTGTCTGCTGGGATTAAAGGCGTGCACCACCAACGCCCGGCTCAAAGGCAACTCTTATAAAGGAAAACATTACAGCTTCAGAGGGTCAGTCCACTGTCATCATGGCAGGGAACATAGCAGCATGCATGGCGCTGGAGCAGTAGCTGAGAGATACATCCTGACCCACTGAGAGAGAGAAGGAGACAGGGAGATAGAGATAGTGAGTGTGCTATTTAGCTTTTATTATCAAGTTGACACAACCTAGAGACACCTGGGAAGAGGAAGCCTCAGCTGAGTAATTGGCCAGATCAGATTAGCTCATGGCCATGTCTGTAAAGAATTGTCTTGATGTAGGAGGGCCCAGCACACTGTGGGTGGAGCCTCCTAGGCAGGTGGGACTATATGTATAAGAAAGCTGGCTGAGCATAAGTAAGTCACTGAGCAGATTTCATCCATGTTTTCTGCTTGAGTTCCTGCCCTGACTTCCCTCAGTGATGGACCTGGAAGCGTAAGCTGAAGGAAATCTTTCCCTCCCCAAGTTGTCTTTAGTAATGGTGTTTATCCAACAGAAAGCAAACAAGGATATATGGTATGCTCCTTAATCACCAAGTTGTCCTCCTGGGATCTCCAACAGGAAGTCCCAGGCAATAACAAAAACTCTTTAGGTCAAGGAGCTCACTGCTCCCTTGCAGCACACCTGATCTGCACTGTTGCTTTGCTTTTGAATAAACTTTCTTTGCAACTTTGAAATCTGTGGGTGCTTTTTCAATTTTTGAATAAAATGTCAAAAACCTGAAAAACACCCAGTCCAGATACCAACCTCTGATAACAGTTACCAGCAAAGCAGAATCCAAAACTACACTGAGAAACTACATTACAGAAATCTCCGTCACTCAGCTGAACTAACATGGTTCAATAGCTCCCTGCAGGCCTTTCCAGGATAAAGAATTAAATAAACACTCCAACATTAAAAAAAAAACATTCCATTGCTTTATTTAAAAAGAGGGTTCAAGGTACTGTGGGGTAAATGCTATGCTGAATGCCATCTGTGTACCCTTCTCCTTTGACCTACCTTCCTCACCATCCTGTGCCCTGTACCACACCAACAGGCTGTTTGGTTCTCTGGCTTCCAGCTGCAGTCAGCCGAGGATGGAGGGCTCTGGTAGCATCCAGATACTGGGCAGCAAGGTCAGGGTGTTTGTTTCTCTGAAGTAACATCCAGACTCTCTGACTCTGGGATCTTATTACCAATCACTCTGATCCCTGCTGGCCTGGGAAAGGAGCAGAGCCTGCAGTAATATCCCTGGGTGATGCACGGTCCCTTGTGGTTTACCTCCACACAGCTGACAACTTTTCAAAAGAAGTCAGTTGGACTCCTCAATGCTTTTTATTCTTTTTTTTTTTATTATTATTATTATTTTTTTTTTTTTTGGTTTTTCGAGACAGGGTTTCTCTGTGTAGCTTTGCGCCTTTCCTGGATCTCACTTTGTAGACCAGGCTGGCCTCAATTCACAGAGATCTGCCTCCCCAGTGCTGGGATTAAAGGCATGTGCCACCACCGCCCGGCAAGTGCTATGTATTTTCTAGCAATCTTTCTTCTCTGTCTCTCTCCTGTGTGTCTCTGTGTGTGGTAGTTTGAATGTAATTGGCCCCATAATCTAATAGGAAGTGACACTACTAGGGGGTGTGGCTTTTTGTTTTGTTTTTTGTTTTTCAAGACAGGGTTTCTCTGTAGCTTTGGAGCCTGTCCTGGACTAGCTCTGTAGACCAGGCTGGCCTTGAACTCACAGAGATCCACCTGCCCCTGCCTCCTGAGTGCTGGGATTAAAGGCATGTGCCACCACCGCCCGGTGGGGATGTGGCTTTGTTGGAGTGGGTATGACCTTGTTGGAGGAAGTGTGTCACTGTGGGAGCGGGCTTTGATATGCTCAGGATACTGCCCAGTGTCTCATGTGACTTCCTGTGGCCTGCTTATCAAGATGTAGCCAGCACCACATCTGTCTGCATGCTGCCATGCTCCCCACCATGATGATAATGGACTGAACCTCTGAAACTGTAAGTGAGCCACCCCAATTAAATGCTTTCTTTTATTAAAGTTTCCATGGTCATGGTGTCTCTTCACAGAAATGAAAACCCTAACTAAGACGGAAGTTGTTGCCAGGAGTCAGGTATTGCTGTGATAGACCAGACATTGTGTTTGTTTGGAGGAATTTGGACTTTGGTACTTTGAGTTTGGAAACATTGGAATGCTTTAAGCACTGCTTAATGAGCCACACTAGTAAGAGTATGGAAGATGCGGGGCGGTGGTGGCATACGCCTTTAATCCCAGCACTGGGGAGGCAGAGCCAGGTGGATCTTTGTGAGTTCGAGGCCAGCCTGGTCTACAGAGGGAGAGCCAGGAAAGGCACAAAGCTGCACAGAGAAACCCTGTCTCCGGAAAAAAAAAAAAAAAAAAAAAAGGTATGGAAGACAGTGGTGCTGAAAGTTATTTGAATTATTGGGAGCTCACTCAAGATGTTTCAGAGGAGAAGAATTTTAGTATGCTGCCTAAAGATCATTCTTGTGATGTTTTGGTGAAGAAAGTGACTGACTTTTGCCCTTGTCCAAAGAGTCTGCCTGAGGCTAAAGTGAAGAGTTTTGGATTAATTCTGTTGGCAGAAGACATCTCAAAACAGCCTAGTATAGACTCTGTCATGTGGTTTTTGGTGATAACTCTAACAAAGATTTATAATGAAAAGGAGCAAACTGAGCAGGGTAAATTACAAAACGAAAATTTTGAGGAGAAAAAGAGTACTAGGAAGTGGGATAAAGCTAAGTCTTGTGTTCAAGGAGATAAACAGATTAAGAAATGGAATAAAGGGAGTGGTGACCTCAGGACAAGATCCCACCCAGCTAAGTTTCCAGTTTGTGGAAAGAAACTAAAGAAAAGCTTAGAGCTGGGTGTGGTGGGACACGTCATTAGTCCCAGCACTGGGAAGGCAGAGGCTGGTGGACCCCTGAATCTAAGGCCAGCCTGGTCTACAGAGCAAGTTTCAAAACAGCCAAGCTTAGGCAATGAAGGAAACTATAAAAAACAGAAAGCTGGTAAAGGTGTAATTGAACAAGGGGCCATGTTCCAGCCCCTGCAAGCAGCAGAACTTGGCAGTTTCAGCCATGTTGCTCGAGGATTAGAGTTAAGGAGTTATGGGCCCAAGATGTTAGAAATGCCAGAGTTTGTGGGATACCTGCTAAAGGAAAGCTGTTAAGAGGGAGTGGAACCAGCCCAAGAGAAAGAACCATGTTGCAGCCAACAAAGCTGAATCGAATTGGAGATGTGGAGAGTGTTTTGACATCAGACATGGAGATGCAGAGTTTGGAGTTTTCCCAGCTGGTTTTTGGTCTTGTTTTGGTCCAGTATTTCCTTGCTATGCTCCCTCTCCTGCATTTTGGAATGGTAATGCATATCCTGTGCCATTATATTTTGGAAGTATGTGATATGCTTTTTGATTTTGATTTTTACAGGTGATTACAGTTAAAGAGATTGCATGAATCTCAGAAGGGACTTTGAACTCTAGACTTTAAAACATTGTTGAGACTCTGATAGGCTTTTGAAGTTGGACTAAATGCATTTTGCATTATGATACTTTTACAAGCTTAAGGGGGTCAGGGAGTGAAATGTAGCATTTTGAATGTAATTGGCCCCCATAATTTTACAGGATGTGGTACTATTAGGAAATATGGCTTTGTTAGAGTGGATATGGCCTTGTTGGAGGAAGTGTGTCACTGTGGGAGTGGGTTTTGAGGTTTCATATGCTCAGGATACCGCCCAGTGTCTCAGGAGATTTCCTGTGGCCTGCATATCAAGATGTAACCAGCACCACATCTGTCTGCAGGCTGCCATGGTCCCCATCATAATGATAATGGACTGGACCTCTGAAACTGTAAGAAAGCTACCCCAATTAAATATTTTCCTTTAATAAGAGTTGCTATGGTCGTGGTATCTCGTCACAGCAATGAAAATCCTAAGACAGTGTGTGTGTGTGTGTGTGTGTGTGTGTGTGTGTGTGTGTGTGTGTGTGTTCTTTACTTGGGGCCAAAGTGAACAACAGTGGCAGGTTCAAACCCCAGTATGAAAACTCTCACATCTTCATAAAATAAGTTTTTTCTGCTTCTCTATAAGCCAACTTGCCCTAGTCCTCATGAGATGGACAGAGACATAAGCTAAACCACAGGGTGCCCTTTGATGGTTAGTATACAGTTAGTAAGTGCGAGAATGGAACTACTTAGTAGGCTTGAAAGCCAAGAGAAAATATAGTAAGGAAGAAAGGGGGTGCAATAGGAAACACCCCGGAGAGCGGGACCTCTGAGATGAGGCAGAAGGGATGGCTGACATTAGTCAGACAAACGAAGAAAATGGCATGCTGGACCCAGACAATAACCCAAGTAAAGGACCAGGCATAGGAAACTACAAGCACTTCAGTATTGTGGGACAAAGGCTTAAAGAAGAGGCACTTAAAACAGCAACCAGGCCTTAATGACTTCATTACACCAGGTAAAGGAGTTTGTTTGTACTTTAATTTAATAGCACTCAAGAGAGGGAAAACATATCTCAGGCTATATGCAAGCAATTTCACGGGAATATAGGGTGAAAAAGGTTGCAATTCCTATTTATGTTTATTTAAAAACTGTGTTTTACAGTATATGTGATATATGACTATAGTGTGACATCTTATAAACTAACTAAATGTTAGGCACACACTGAAATTTGGGGTGAGCTGCAACACTCAGTCAGACCAGTGGTCCCTTGGCTCGCTCCTATCCTCTGCACTGTGCACTGTGTATCTCATGAAGTCTCTGAGCAGAGAGCACAGTGACCAGGAAGCTTAGGGGGTCCAGTGCACGATCCTAGTGACACATTTTCCTGGTTCTACCTGGTTACGGTTGCATTTTCTCATCTCCATTGTGTCAGTCACCCTAGGAAAAGACCTAGAGGCCTTAGAAACAGTCTAAGTCAGTCTAAAATGTAAATTAGCAAAGTGATCCCATTCTTACCCCCGAGAGAGCTCCACTTCCATAATAAATGTGACCTATCTTCTACACACACACACACACACACACACACACACACACACCACTTAGAATTCATCAGTTGGTTTTGGCTTTGACCAAGTTCCTACTTTAACATTATTTATGATTTCCTTAAACTTCTGCACCATCAATCATTCTGCACAAGTAAGTATAGGTTACCATCTTACCAATGTGACAGCAGAACTGCATGTAGAAGCATGTGGTTTGGTTTCACTGTTTATGTTGGACTATTTGTTTTCAAAATGAGAACAATTTACACGTAACTTGGAGCAAATTTTTCTTCCTGTGCTTTGTAATTGGAAGTCCTGCCTCTTGGACGAAATACAACTGTGTGTTACTGAAGCAGTAAACTGTTATAATAATCAACAGTGTCTATAAAGCCACTAATTTTACATGCAGTATCAATTTTAACAAGAGAGCGACACTTGGGTTTCATCTCCAGCACTGAAACAAAGCAAAGCAAAAGTCAATTCCAGCTTTCTAATTGTTCAACAAATAAAGACACAGGTTGGCAGAAAGTATAAAAATGTGGAAAGAATGTGGTAGCTGTAGATCACTATGCTCCTTTTCAGACAATTTCCTTAAAACGTTAAATAATAGGAGATTCAAGATGGCGGTGGCAGCTGGCCCACCAGGCATCAGGGTCTCTCCAAGGAGCCTAAGAGACCCATAGAGGCTTTGAGGGAGACTCGCAGCAGGAACAACTCAAAAAAGGCAGGCCTTTGGTAAGGTGTTTTTAAAAAGTAGTTTCATGGAACTGGAAGAAAAGATGGTGGAACAGAGCAGCGCATGCAGAGGAGAGATGCTGAACTAGAGACTTGGAGGTGGCAGCAGGTACAGGAGTGTGGCTGTGGCAGGACATACATCATGTCACTGCAGAGTAGGGCCAGTCCTTGACAGCATGGAGCAGCCACTGCTACTGCTCGCCATAGTTGGGGGAGAGCACGGTGAAGGGTTCACAACTCGCCCCCACGGTCGGGCGTGTTTGCATATGCCCAGCGGACACTTCCACCTAGCCAGTTCCAGGTCAGGATAGCCATTTCCGGGTCAGGGCGTCTCTCGTAACCAGGACGCCCGGCGGACCTGGACACTTCCACCTAGACAGTTCCAGGTCAGGATAGCCATTTCTGGGTCAAGGCGTCTCGCTTGACCAGGATCCATGACGTCACATGGCTACGCAAGCACTCAACGTGGCTACGTGACCTACGTCGACCTGTGCACGCCGCCTTTAAAAACCGCCACCATGTCCCGGATTCTCTCTCTCCCTGTCTGTACACATGCTTCCCCAAGGCCTGGGCACTCTCTGTCCCTTTCCTCTCAATAAACTCTTATTAGCGGATTCTGTCCTGTTTCGTGACATTTCCTTGCAGGGTAACTGCACAAATAACTAACACACGGGACAATAGCACTCACTGCCCGTGGGCTGCAAACACAATGCTTGTGCCCAGGGTGGCCCAAGTGCAGGGTCGGGTGTGCAGCAGCCTGGAGCTTGTGCAGGTACTGCCCCCTGAACATGCTACCCAACCTCGTGATCACCCTGACTCTGAGCAACGACAAGATGTCTGAGATGAGGAATGGTTCATTTTCTAGACTGAGCCTCCTCCAAAGGCCGTTATGGTCTGTGCTGCATACGGAGGCCATGTTGATGTCCATGGTCCACACTGCTGCATACAGAAGCCATGTTGATGTCCATGGTCCATGCTGCTGATGTCCGTGGTCCTGCTATGTACAGGAAGTTTCTATTGCAGTGGTACTGATGACTGCAGACTCATAAGTGAGAACGAGAGACATGGAAGGCTTCTGTGACAACCTCTCCCTGCCCCTGCCTGAAAAAGAAAGAAACAGTCCAGACAGGAAGCTATTAAAGACTGAACATTGTGATAAAGATGCTGAAGTATAGCTCTTCACAGTTGATGGCTTCTGGCAGGGATGAGGGTGGAGAAGGACTCAGTTTTCTTTAAAAGGGACAGTGAAAGAATAATAAACAGCACTGGTGGCGGCGCTGGTTACTGGCGGAAAAGTCACGAGTCACGGCCACGACTACCTAGATACAGAGAGCTTTATTTGGGAGAAGAGGGGACCAGGCCTGGGGAGGAGAGAGAGAAAGATGGTGGGGGAGGGGGAAGGAGAGAGAGCAGAGAGAGAGGATGGGGTCTGCCTCGGGCTTTTTAAGGCACAAACGTAGTCGCCAGCACATACTGATGATGCAAGATGCAAGACCCCCTGCTCAACTCCTGAACTGCGCATGCGTGGCCACGCAGCTGGAGCAAGGGCAGAATCCCAGCAGGCAGGGCACTGGGAGTTTGACAATGCTCCAATATGTATTTGGGCAACATAAGTTGGACTTGGTGTATTTCTCTTATTGGGGGGTTGTAAGTGTGGGAAGGTGGACCTGGAAGGAATGGAAGCAAGAGGGATCCGGGTGCATGGTATGAAATTCCCAAATAATTAATTAAATATTATGTTGGGGGAAAATGTTAAATAATGATATAATGCGGAATAAGAGAAACTTGACTATTATATCAATCTATTATTAAAATAATAGAATTCTAGTATTTGTAGCAGTAGCTTGTGGGGTCCCACGTTCAGGGTGCCATCTGTGGGAGTCCCTGTTCAGGGCACCATTTGTGGGAGGCCAGCTCCCACTTTTCCAGGGTTCCTATGAGGAGGAGAGAGGGATAAGAAATATTGGGTAGAAAGAGCTAGACGATGAGAGGAAATGCAGAAGTACAGGATAGCTTCGGGAGGACCTGGGTCAAAACCCACTGGCCCCTTCTGCCTCTTCAAAAGGGCTTTTTATAGCAATGCCAAGGGGCAGGGCAAAAGACCTTCGCCTTGCTAGATCAAAGCACACCACACAGCCAAGTGTAGACCCTTCCAAACACCTGGTAACCACGCCTGTGGTCAAATCATCCCCTTATACAGCCCTGCTGGGTAAAGCAAGCTGGATTCTTGGACCTGAGTAAGTTCTCACTAGGAAATCTCTGTGAGTCTCTACAGTAGCTGGTGAACTAGACTGCATTCATAACACAAAATGGTCTATAAGAACCTCTTGATTCTATTACATCTGCTGTTTTCTTGGTCATCTGCAGTATAAAACTCTCTGCCCCTTCACCTATACTACCACAGTTTAATACCTCAGAGCAATTCTCTCCCAGGTTAAAAATATCTTAAACAGAGTTAGTATTTTTTCAGACCTTTATGCTAAACTATCTATATAAAGGAAATTGCAGTTTTATCTTGTGCTTTGATTTTGTTCAATTTTCATATATATTATAATGTGTATGATATATTACCACTGTAGGGCATGCCATATAATAAACATAATATTAAACATACACTCAATCAGAGTCTGCCAATAGACTGGCTTTGAACAACTGCCTACTTTAACATTATTAAAGTTTTAATTATTTCATTCCTTTTGGGACGAGAGGTTTTAAAGAAAAGAGCATTTTCTTGACCATTCTTTACATCTTGTGGCTATAACACCACTGTGAGCTGGTTGGTGTTTGGTCACCATGACAAATACCTATTTGGAGGAGGAAGGATTTGTTCTGCTTCCTGGTTTCAAAGGTTTTATCCATAATTGACTGGCTCCACTGTTTCTGGGGCTATGGCGAGGCAAAGATCTTGGCAGAAAGATATGGGTAGAACATAGCTGTTCATAGTGGTAAAGGAGAGAGACAGACAGACAGACAGACAGACAGACACCAGGAATAAGGTGTAGTTCTCAAAAGCATGCCCCGAGTTCCCTACTTCCTCCAGCTAGACCCCACCTTCCACATTCCATCAGATCAGAAATGATCTATTTAAATTTTGAATCCATCAATGGACAGACTCCATGATCTAATTATCTCTGGAGAAACACTCATAGGTATGTTTTATGAATTGCCTAGATCTCTTTCAGTCCTGACTTTCCTACATGACACCTGCTATTGAGGGCCTCCTGTCATTCTGCTTCAGGGAACACACTGAAATGACATCCATGACCTGTTAACCGAGGCACAAATGGAAACCAGATCGTATTTGATCATCGTAAAAACCAATTACGTTCCATCTTTGCCCCGTTCTTGAGTTAAAGTTTCTAGAACTTTTTTCAAGTGATTATGTAAAACATCGAGTGGATGCTAAAACATTAGAAGCAAGAATGTAAAGACAATCCAGTCTCTCTGAAAATATTCAGAAGGCATCCTTTCGAGATCTACACAACGCTTCAGAGACACCATCATTACAAGTGTTCAAATATCTGATCCATGAGGAAGAGTTCTGTTTGTAACAGCCAGTTGCTATCATAGAAAGACTAATATTTAAATAATGATTGATGAGGATGGTTGTGCAAGCATGTTGAAATATCTAAGTAACTATGAAAAAATTATACAGACAATATACCCCAAGACAACATAAAGCAACAAAAAAAAAGGGATCATTGCAATGAACATTTGCAAGTAAAGTTGATTGGACAAAAGGGTGCCCTGTGTGACACACTGTGGCTCCCAATGCCACCAGAATGAATGAAGAGGTGTTGGGGAGGAGAGAAAGATGGAGGAGCCAAGAGGGTTTTTGTTGTTATTGTTTTGTTCTGATTTTGTTCTTTTGGGTTTTGTTTTTGTTTTTGTTTGCTTGTTTTGTTTTGATTTTTTAAAATTTTTTGTTGGGGGTCCCTGCAGGAAGGAGGGGAGGATATGGAGGGACTGGGAGGTGAGTGGAATTGGGGTGCATGATGTGAAATTCCCAAAGATTCAATAAAGAAATTATGTTAAATTTAAAAAAAAGAAATAAGAGAGAAATAGATGAAGTATAAATAAAGAAAACAAATTGTAAGTAATTCATAAAAGCCAAAACATATTGGATATATTTAAAACAGAAGGATTACTATTGCTATGATGGAACACCATCACCAAAAGCAAGTTGGGGAGGAAAGGATTTATTTGGCTTACACTTTTACATCATAGTCCATCCCTGAAGGAAGTCAGGACAGGAACTCAAACAGGACAGGAACCTAGAGGCAGGAGCTGGTGCAGAGACCATGGAAGAGTGCTGCTTACTGGCTTGCTCAGCTGCTTTCTTATAGAACCAAGACCACCAGCCCAGGAATGGCCTCACCCACAATGGGCTGGGACCTCCCCTATCAGCCACTAACCTAGAAAATGTCCTACAGTCAGATCTTATGGAGGCATTTTCTCAGTTGAGGTTCCCTCCTTTCAGATGACCCTAGCTTGTGTCAAGTTGACATAAAAGTATCCACGGAACATATTAAGATTGACTTTAATGTAGATGGTCTAAACATGCCAATTGAAAGACAGATTGGCAGAGTGCATTTTAAAACATTATGCACATAGAATATATCATCCACAAAATGCATGAAGCAAACTCTTGCACCACTGAAAGGGTAAAGACACAAATGCAGAGCTATAGTTGGAAACTCAGCGTTCTCAACAACTGAAAGAGCTCCATGAATCTAGCATGAGCAAAGATAGTGAACTCGGTCACCAACACAAGGCAACCGACAGAATGGCTAATGGGATACACATTTCTGGCAAGCACTCAAGGGAGACATTCACCATGGTAAACCAAATCCTGAGCCATCAACTATAACTCAACCAATGTAAGAGTTTGAACCAGGACTGGGGTATAGATCAGTGGGAGAGCATTTGCCTAGCATGTTCCCTTGGTTCAATTCCCATCATTGGAAAGAAAAAGGGGTGGGAGTTGACCATATACAGCATATTTTCTGGCCATAATGAAATTAAACTAAAAATCAGAAGCAGAAAGACAGTAGGAAAGTCTTCTTATACCTAGGAATTAAACAACACACGTCTAAGAAATGCATGAGTAAAATAGGAAATCTTAAGAAAAATGAAAAATATTTTGCTTGAACTCTTGTAACTACAATAATTGGTTTTCATGAAATATGTATATGCTGAATGAAAGTAGAAGCACAATATATCTAGACATATGGGATTTAGTGAAATCTTCCTTAGACAAGACAATTTATAATTCTAAGTGCTGTAGTGGAAAAAAAAAATCTCAAGTCAGTATTCCTATCTCAAAAGCTAGAAAAAGCAAAATACTATGTGGATCACCTGGGTAGAAAAGACAGCAATGGATTCCTGCAGCTGATCCTGTGTGCTATTGTACTGGCCTGCCAGGCAAAGTGGCATGAAGGTTATGAAGGTGACTTCCCGCTTTTGAACTGGATTTGAAGCCTCCTCCACAGGAAGTAATTCAGGCCTGATAATATTGTGATCCTCATGTAAAGCCCACAGCTCTAGAGGTTACAGGCCCTTGGAAGGACATACTGCTGCTCTGATAAAGAACATGTCAAAGTGGGCTGGAGAGATGGCTCAGCGGTTAAGAGCACTGGCTGCTCTTCCAAAGGACCTGAGTTCAATTCCCAGCAACCACATGGTGGGTCACAACCATCTGTAATGAGATCTGGAAGCCCTCTTCTGGCCTGCAGGCATACAGGTTAGTGTCACTCTCAACCTTGACCAGAGAAGCTCTCTACAGTGATCAGCAGTTAATTCAGAACTCTTAGTGTAATTGATGGCTCAGCCTTAAGTGGGGCATCTTTATTAGCCCTCCCCAGCAGTCCACCCCAGTGCTCAGGGAATATTGCAGAAGAAGGGCGGAAAGAGTGTAAAAGTCACGGGATGGGGACAAGTGCTGGGAAATGCTCTTTGGGACGAGATAGCCATTGCACCAGGAACTCACTGCACCTGGCATTACCTGCACAAAATCAAGCTAGCAGATCAGCCAACATCCCCAAAGGCAGCACTAACTGGACTCAGTAGGTTATTAACAAAGAAGAAAGAACAGAAAGGGGGAGGGGAGTTACTGGGGACACCTGAGGGAAATGGGCAGAAGGCGTTTGTGGTTCTTGAGAGGAGTGAGGGGGGCAGTTGGGAGTGGGGCATAGGATCAACATGAAGTGTTTGCATGTATCATCAAAGAATAAATGAAAGCTATTCTACTTTTAAAATTAACAGAAAAATAAATACAAAGCATGAAGAAGCAAGAAAAATCAAGAAAAGAAATCAATAAAATTTAGTAGGAGAAAACCAATTAAATAAAAAGCTCAAGTTTTGAAAAAAATCAGTCAAATTTTGATTTTGCTAAAAACAATCACAAAGATAAAAGAGGGAAGGCATGATTTATCAAGTTTCAGACATGAAAACAGGACGAGCACTATGGGTTTTGCAGCTGCTAACGGTATAATACAGGATTACAATAAACTTACATGAAAAAAGGTGACAACTTAGAAAGAAAGGAATAGTTAGACAGTGGTGGTGCACGCCTTTAATCCCAGTACTTGGGAGGCAGAGGCAGGCGGATCTCTGTGAGTTCAAGGCCAGCCTGGGCTACCAAATGAGTTTTAGGACAGCCAGGACTGTTACACAGAGAAACCCTGTCTAAAAAAACAAAACAAAAAAAA
>CABHPH010154028.1:21181-37830 GCA_902168325.1 Peromyscus nudipes
TGATGACCATGCAGAATGCAAGACTGGGGTCTATGTGCTAATGATGATCATGCAGAATGCAAGACTGGGGTCTATGTGCTAATGATGACCATGCAGAGTACAAGACTGGGGTCTATGTGCTAATGGTGACCATGCAGAATGCAAGACTGGGGTCTATGTGCTAATGATGAACATGGAGAGTTAAAATTAACGACACAGTGCTAACGTCTACGGTAGTGGGTGCTGTAACCCCAGCACTTTGGAGGCAAGGCAGCCAGCCTGTGCTACATGAGAACTGTCTCAAAACATTTCCCCCACAACAACAATAACAAAACCCACAATAATATACACAGCCACTCTAAAGAAAAGTAAATAGATTATCTGTAAACACAGAGTACCTTACTCTAAAATTTACATGGAAAAGCATCAATCTCAAAACTTTGAATAGCTCAAATAAAATTTTTGTTAATTTTTTTGAGACAGGGTGAAACCCAGCCCGGGCTTAGACCTTCTGTGTAGCAAAGGATGACCTTGAATCTCTGATCTCCTGCCTCTACCTCCCAAGCACCCACATTACAGATGCATCACCACACCTGACTCCAAACAAACTTTAGTAGTACTACCATCTAGCTATAACAACCAAGAAAGCATGATATTGGTGGAGGGACAGACAAATAGGATTAATGAATAGAATAGAGAATGTAGAAACAGACCTGCACATATTTATGATTTGAGTCTAAAATATGTCCCCTAAGACTCATGTGTTAAAGCTTGGCTAGAAGCTGGTAAGTTATTGAGAGGTGGTTGGGTCATGAAGGGTTCTAACCATCAGTGAATTAAAATCCATTTCTGGGGGTTAGAAAATGACTCAGTGGCTAAGAGCACAGACTGTTCTTCCAGAGGACCCGGGTTCAATTCCCAGCATGCATATGGCAGCTCACAACTGCCTGTAACTCCACCTCCATGGTATTCGAGTCCCTCACATAGGCATGCATGCATGAAAAACACCAATGCACATAAAATAAAAATAAATAAGTTATTTAAAATGTTTTAAAAATCCATTTCTGAATCCATATCAGAATGGGTCATTAGCAGAGGGCCTTTTCCCTTCCTCAAATAGTTCTGCTTTCAGACCACATATATCCCATTTCCTGTCTCATTCCCACGGTCACTTTAAATCTGTCTCCCTCCGATCATCTTTTTACCTCCATACCCTCATATGTGCATGTATAGGTACATGTGTACATATGAATTTGGATCCACACAGGAGAGAAAGCATGGGATGCTGTTTCTCTGAATCCAACTTATTTCACATTATGATGACTCCCCCTTCCATGAATTTCCTTTAAAATGTCATAATTCCATTCTCCTTTAAAGTTGAATAAATTTCCATTAGACAAAGGTATATCTACCACATGTTCTTTATCCATTCATCTGTTGTTGATGGATGTCTAAGCTGCATCCAGATCTCGCTGTCGTGAATACTGCAGCAATAAATATAAACACACAAGTGTCTCTGCAGTGTGCTGATTTAGAGTCCTCCAGGAACATTCTCAGGAGAGGGACAGTTGAATCACACGTCGTCTAATTTTTAGTTTTTGGTTTCAGCTTAGTCTTTGCTGATTTGCACAGTGGCTGCCCTGGTTTACATTCCCACCAGCAGTATATAAATTCCTCCTTCTCTTTGTTGTTATTTGTTTTCTTGACGATA
Source organism: Peromyscus nudipes (assembly GCA_902168325.1). Classification (NCBI taxonomy): domain Eukaryota; kingdom Metazoa; phylum Chordata; class Mammalia; order Rodentia; family Cricetidae; genus Peromyscus; species Peromyscus nudipes. The sequence goes on from CABHPH010154028.1 coordinate 22,872, forward strand.
AGCATTCTGCCCAGATGAGATGGACTCTCGACATCATTTTAATTTGAATTTCTTTGATGACCAAGGATGTTTAGCACTTTCTCAAGTATTTATTGGCCATTTGTGCTTTGTTGTTTTTGTTTGTTTGCAACCGAGTCTTGTGCATCCCAGGCTGGCCTTGAGCTTGCCATGTCACTGAAAACAATGTTAGACTTCCAATCCTCCTTCCTCTGAGTGCTGGGACAGTCCTGTGTCGACACACCGGTTTCATGTGGGGGTTGGGATCAAACTCGGGGTCTCTCTTCTGTGTTTAAAAGTTTCTGTTGCAGAAGTCTTCCACCTCATTAGTTAGATTTATTCCTAGGTGTTTTTGAAGCAGGTGTAAATGGGATTTCCTTTTCTGCCTGAGGAAGTTCATTATTGGTATATAGAAAAGCTACTGATTTTTGGTTTTGTGTCCTACTAGTTTACTGAAAGTGTTAATTAGGTCTGAGAACTTGCTGGAGTCTTTTAAACATAAAATCATGTGTTTACAAATAGATATTTGGCTTCTTCCTTTCCTATGTCTATTGCCTTTATTTAATTTCTGAGCTTAGGAAACTGGAGACTGAAAACATGTTTTTATATCTTAGTATATATTGTATAAGGTATATGTTGAATGATTTCATTAGAGGTGAAAGAGAATTGAATATTAACATTGTGTATTAACTAATTTAGGTTACCTTGAAATTTTTTTAAATTCCGGGCTGAATTATAAAAGTTGTCCGTGGTCTATGGTTTGATGCAAGAAGAAGAACCAAAAATTCTAAGACTTATTCCTGGCTCTAATCACAGAGTTCTTCATTTTCTTCAACAATTGCTTTTCCATTTATAAAGTGTTACTAATAATTTTAGTCTGCAAAATACTTTCCTCAAGAGAGTGTCGTGATTTGAGTGCCAATTAATTAATTCTACATTTTCAAATATAAACTTCTATTTTATGTTCACTAGTGTTGGGATCCATGGGGCCTAGTTTTGGACAAGCATATGAGTCCGTGTCCAGGGGTCCCCAGATGAGGCAAAAGCCCACAGGGACATTCTCACATAGCAAGGACCAGTAGACTTCAGGACAGTGCAGAACAATGCTGGGACTGAGTGGCTTGCACACTCTCTTCTCTCTCATAATACTGATGATTCTCTTGGCGGTTTTTAGTGTCACTTTGTCAGTCACACATAGGACAGATGTCATCATTCCTGGAAACCCCAGTTTTTCTCGAATACCCTCCCCTAAAATTCTTTGGGAGCTGATGCTTCTCAGGTTTCATGTTTGGGTAGACCCCGGGAGCTGTCCTGGTTCAGTGCTGACAGGAACAGAGGCAAATCACCTCTATTTCTGTAAGTAAGTTTTGAATGATATTGTTGTTCTTGAAAATGTGTGCCTATGTCAATCACCTTTTAGTTCTGTAAAGACAAGATGTACCTGGCTCCATATTTGGCCAAGTTAGCAAAATGATGTGTTGTTTTTGGTTTAAATGATGCTTTGATGTAAAAGTTGGGGAAAAAACATATTTGATATAAATGCTGGAGGATGGGAAAAACTCATTCGTCAGTGTGGAAAACCATGCTTGTTTTTGATGTGTAAATAGACGGCTGGAGCTGTTCAGGGCCGGCCACTTGTGTGAAACTCACCTGGTGCTCGGACACTTCATTTCTTTGCAGTGACGCCCCTTCCCCATCTCAGGACCTGAACCCAGGCTGTGGTGAGGCGGTGGCGCACTAGAGTAAAACACAGTATTGAAGCTAATAGTTCCTAAAAGTGATCACTTTTTAGAATCATCAATTCATTTAGTAATTTTATGAAATAGAGATTAAGCTGAAACTAACTCAGATAAAAAATAATAGCCCTTAGGGGCTATCAGAATGGCTCAGCTGGTAAAGGTGCTTGGTGCCAAGCCTGGTGACCTGAGTTCAATTCCTGCAATCCATGGAAGAAAGGAAAGAATCAGCTCTCAAAGTTGTATTTTGACCTCCACATGCATGCCGTGGTACATGTGTGTGCAAACACACACAAATAAACAAACAATAAACAAACAAATAAATAAATAAAGATAATATCGCTTACATTGGTTATCACAATGCATAGACATTATTTTTTAAATTTTGTATTACATATAGTGTGTGTGTGTGTGTGTGTGTGTGTGCGCGCGCGCGCGCGCGCGCGCATGAGTGGAAGCTAGTGGACAACTTGTAGGAGTCAGTTTTCCTTCCACAATGTGGGTCACATGGCCCAAACTCAGGTCATCAGGTTTGACGAGCCATTTCACAAGCCCTCTAACATTACCATAATTAACATTATACATCATGAGGAAGTGGGGGGGGACATAAAACACTGAAAGGTCAATACCTGCATAAAACTACAAATTAAGCAATTCTTGGTGTCCGATCCTCCTGTGAGTTTCCTCAGAGAGCAGCTGACATGTAGTCCAGCACGGAATAAATCAATTCACAGCAAACACCCTCAGATCTAATGGGAGATTTTGCGCCAGGGTGTTACACTGTCTGATTTTAACACGTTAGACAAGACTCGGCCATACGTAATCTAAGTGGAACTGACAGGAGAGCGTGTTCAGGTAGACACTGGCTTCAAACAAGGTGTCTTTGACTACCTCTGGCAAGTTTCTTTCCCACCTCTTCAGAATGTCTTTCAGATTGTTTTAGTCAGGGTTCTCTAAAGCAACAGAATGGAATATATATGTATATGAATATGAATATATGAATATTAGCATGGCTCACAGGCTGTGGGTCAGGAAGTCCAACCATGAATGTCTCCTGATGGAAAGGCCATGGATCTTGTAGCTGTTTGGTTTTCTGGGCTGACCGTCTGGTCCTGGATAACCAATTGGTGTGTCCTCCCTGGGGAAGACAATGTCTCCACTCTCGGCAGGCATCCTCCGGTCCCTAGAGTTCTTTTGTGTGGGCTGAGGTGTCGCAGGCTTTCACCCAACACTTGGGCGTGTCTGCTGTTATCCTTGTTCAGTGATGAGAGTTTGTCGGTGTCGTCTCTGACATTACAGGAGACACGCTCTCACAGCAAACTCTCTCGTCCTCTGGCTCTCAGAGTCTTTCTGTACTCTCTTCCACAACGTTTCCTGAGCCTCAGGTGTGGGAGGGTTTTGTAGATGAATCCATTAGGACTGGAATCCACAACTCTGCATTTTGATTGATTTTTATTGCGATTTTTTAAAATTGCATTTTATTGTGGTTTTCTGTGATGCCCACTGTCTGTTGCATATCTTTTTAAAGTGGACTGCCACCAGAAATTATGGCCCAGATTTAGGGTGGGTCTTCTGACCTCAAACAATCTAGATTTCAGGAGAGTATTCTCACTACAAATGATTCAGTCAAGAAGACCTCTCACAGATGTTTCCCACTCCTTTGGGTTGGTTGTCCATGTAGTCAAGTTGACAAGCAAAATTAGCTGTCACAACTGGAAAGTGGGAGAAAATAGGTCTAGTGCGTGCTCTCTCTCTCCAAAGAAGAAGCAGTGATTTCTGCCTGGAAGTAATTTTAAGCAGTTATCACCCTCCTATCATAACATATCTTTTCTTTGAACGAAGGTGTAATAATAATCATGAAACATAACTGCGCATCAGAGTTCATGATTGTAATCCCAGTACTCAATAATGGAGGCAGAATGATCACAAATTCAAGCCAGAAAGGGTTGCAGCATGAGTTCAAGGCCAACTGGAGGTCTACATGGTATGTTTGAGGCCAGCTTGGGCTATACAGGGAGATGCTCTATTAAAAAGAAATTGGGAGCCAGCAAGATGGGTCAGCAGATCAAGCTCCCCGATGTCAGTCTGATGACCTTGGTGTCATTCCCAGGCCCCACATGATGGAAGGAGAGAACCAGCTCATTGAAGTTGTTCTCTGACCTCCGCATGTGCACTGTGGTACACACCTGAATACATGTGCACACACCTAATGAGTGAATACATGTAACTTTAAAAAGAAATCAGAAACATGCCTATAGTAACAGTTGGGGGAAAGGAATGCTTAGAACATAATGCCGCCCCCCCCCAATCCATAGTAACAGATAAGGGAAAAAGTGCTTAGAAATTCTACAGTTACTATAAGGAATCAAAGCATATAACTCAGGTAGTCTATAGTTTTATAAAATTCTTCTTCTGGGTTTAAAATAATTTTTTAAATGTTTTATGTGTATGAGTGTTTTTGCCTGCACATAGATATGTGTACCATGTGCATGCCTGGTGCTCGTGAGGTCAGAAGAGAGCATCAGATTCCCTGGAGCTGGAACTGGACTGGATACTTGCAAGCCACCGTGTAGCACTGGGAACCAAGCCTGGGTCCTCTGCAAGGGCAGCTGGTGCTCCCACTGCTGAGCCGTCTCTCTAGCTGTGATTTTGGTTTTTTTTTGTTTTGTTTTTTTGAGACAGGGTCTTATTATGTAGCCATGGCTGGCCTCAAAGTCACAGCAATCCTCCTGACTTTACCTCCCAAGTGCTGGAATTATAGGTGTGAGTCATCATGCTTGGAAAAAAATTTTTGTTAGATTATACTATAAGTGCATAGAAGTGCAGAAATTATAAACATACAAATGAATTTAAAAACAGAAAAGCACATTTATGTTACCAGCAATCAAGTCAAGAAATAATAATTGTAATCTATGAAAAACCAGTTCACAATTTAAAATAGGCCAGAGTAATGATTAGTATTTGTCCTGGTCAGTGTTATGTTGCTGTGAAGAGACACCATGACCATATCAGTTCTTATAATAGAACGTATTTAATTGGTTCTTGCTTACAGTATTAAAGTTTTAGTCCACTATCATTATTGTGGGGAGCAGGTGGCCTGCAGGCAGACATGGTGCTGGAGAAGTAGCTGAGAGTTCTAAGTCAGTTCCATAGGCAACAGCAAGAGAGAGACACTGGGCCTGACTTGGGCTTTTGAAACCTCAAAGCCCTCCAATAAGTGACACATTTCCTCCAACAAGGTCATACCTCCTTTTCCTCTAACAAGACCACACCTCCTAATCCTTCTCAAGTAATGTCACTCCCTGGTGACTAAGCATTCAAACACATGAGCCTATGGGGGCCATTTTTGTTTAAACCACAACAGTATAAAGTTATAATCTAGGACAGGGATAAACCTGGTGGGGTGGTCAAATAGTCCACATTTTATCTGGGAAGGGGATGTCCATAAGTAAAATTCTGAACATTTAAGATTTGTGCCTTTTGTCCAACTTGTCATGATTCAATTAAAAACATTTTTAAGGGCTGGAGCAATGGCTCAATGGTTAAAAGCACTGGAAACACTTGCAGAGGACCCAGGTTCGATTCTCAGCATCCACATGATGGCTCACCATCACTCATAATTCCAGTTCCAGGAGATCTGATACCCCCTCTGTCGAAAGAGGGCACTAGGGCATGAAAGTGGTACACGGACACACACACACACAAGCAAAACAGACATGTAAAAATAAATAAATAAACCGTTTTAATTGTTTATTTGTTTATTTGTTTGTTTGTTTTTGGTTTTTCAAGACAGGGCTTCTCTGTGTGTGGTTCTGGCTGTCCTGGAACTCACTCTATAGACCAGGCTGGTCTCGAACTCACAGAGACCTGCCTGCCTCTGACTCCTGAGTGCTGGGATTAAATGTGTGTTCCACCAACACCTGGCTTAAATTTTTATTTTAAAGAGTTGATGTTTTCTGGGTCTGAACCATATGTAAATATATGCAACACATTTTCTTCCTTCTAGATCTTACGCAATACCATTCGGGAAATTCATCTGTGTTTTTGACTATAGTTAAAAATCATTAATTTTTCATTGCTAATAATGTTCAATTGTTTGACTATGCCACAGTTTTTAATAAATAAATGTATCCATTCAATTTTGGAGTTGTATCTAATCTGGAGTGACTATGAAGAACACCTCTGTATGCCTTTTGGTATATATGAGCAAACATTCTTCAGGCCATAAACATGGTGGTGAAATGGCTGATGTGGGCTGTATGTTTAACTGGGTGTTAACCTCTTTTTTCCTAGGCAGATCTCATCTTCTAATAGCCTATTGATGAAGTTAACACCCTAATGATCCAATCATCTTTTAATATTGTCACTAGTTGAGAACCCAGTTAACAAGACATGAGCCCTATTGAGGGGAATACTTCATATCCAAACCCTGACAATCAGTTTTTCAAAATGTCTGAGAAAATCAACTTAATGGACAAAGATGTGTTTTCATCCACAGTTTTCAGTATCTGGTTACTTGGTTCTCTTGTTTCTGGACACGTGGCAGGAGGATATGAGAGAGGAAAAGTGTTCACTTCATGGCTGCCAGGGTGCAGAGAGAGCAAGAGGCAACAATGTGAGGTCAGGCGAAAGACAAGTTCTTTCAGGGTGTGCCCCCCCTAACTTACTTCCTCTAGTGAGGCCCCAGCTCCCACAGTCCCTACCACCTCTCACAATCAGTTCAATTATGAACCCATTGATGAGTTAATTCACTGATGGAATGAGAGCCTTAATGATTCGTTTTCCAGAATCCCACTTCTGAACCATGAGTCATCAGGTATCATGTCTTCATGTAAGAGTCTTTTGGAAACATTCCTATTCAAACTGTAACAACCTTATTAAAAATTTCACCACTTATCTCACAAATACCTGCTGCAGGAAAAAGTTAACTCACTTGCTTTTATGGTTCAGGATGCAATATAAAATCTAGAATCACCTGTTTCACTTATTTGTAAAAGTTTAACACAAACCACTTTCTCCTCTAGCCTCACAGTCAACACAAATACTCTGGTGGTCTCCATTCACCAAAATATGTGGGGATTTCTCCTACAGCCCCCACCCTGACTCCCTGGCTCAATGTTTTGTAGCTCAGTTCCATTCAGATGCTGTCTAGATATGATCAGATCTCACAGGCTGAGATCAGTCCCAAGTCCAGGACACCAGTAGTTCTGTCTGACTGGCAGCAACCAGGTTCCTGCAGCCTCCTCCATGGGTTTTATTTGAATTGCTAGGATACCACCACAGAACTCAAAGACTTATATTTGCCAGTTTATTATAAATAATGTTAAATACATATAGTGGCTATTCTTGGTTGTCAGCTTGACTACATCTGAAGTTAACTAAAACCCAAAAATAGAGGGCACATCTGTGAGGAATTTCTGCTTAATTTGAAGTGGGAAGATCCACTTCTAATTTGGATCTTTGAGGAAGACACACCTTTGATCCAGATCTAATCTGGGCCATGCCATCTTATGTAAAGACATGAAAGAAAGAAGTTTTGCTTGTTGTTTGCTTGTCTGGCCTTGCCAGCAAGTCCATTCCTTCGTTGGCATTGGAGCCTACCTCTTCAGGATTCCAGCATAACTGGAGGCCAGCTGAGACATCCAGCTTTGTGGACTGAGCAACTTCTGAATTCTTGGACTTTCCATTCATAACCAGCCATTATTGAATTAGCTGGACTAACGAAAGTTATTGGGGTCCAGCCCCTCAATAACCTTCACCCAGAGTTCCAGAAGAGATGGTACTGGCAGCAGGTTAATCTGAGGGGTTCGCTAATAAATCTATGCACACGAAACTCTTTAGTCCATACACTTTATTCTTCGGAGTCAGTTCTCTCTCTACACTGCTTCTTTTCTGCTCTCATAATTAGCTCCTTTCTTGCCTGATTCTCTCTACATCTTTCTGCTGTTCCCTCTAAGTGCTATCTTAATTCTTAGTTCTGCCCCTTCTTGGTCTTTTCATCTCGTTCTTACCTGCCTACTTCTTCCCCATCAGGCTCTTCTTCATCTTCCATCTTGTCCTTCTAGTTCTCCAATCCAGTCTCTCCAAGCCTCTGAGGTTTACAGTTATATATCCATGCAGTAGCAATGCTCTGGCTAGGGCAAGGTCACCAGGCTTGAATTCTTACAGGGTCATAAAGGCAGACAAGAGTTTTCCTCAGGCAGTGACTGTCAGGCTTTCTTTTATAACCCAAAAGAGAAGTGGTTAACGGAGAAGGTCAACTAAGAGCTAAAATTGGTTAATATATTGGAAAAAGGGAATTTATGTGCTCAAACAACATTCCTAGAAGGGATTAGGTAAAATGTTAGGAGTCTATGATGTTAGTATAAATACCACTAAGGTGCTGGGCAGCGGTGGTACACACCTTTAATCCCAGCACTCAGGAGGTAGAGCCAGGCGGATCTCTGTGAGTTCGAGGCCAGCCTGGTCTACAGAGTGAGGTCCAGGAAAGGCACCAAAACTACACAGAGGAACCCTATCTCGAAAACAAACAAACAAATACCACTAAGGCTGTATAAAAAAAGAGAGTCTGAGCTTAATTTGCACAAGAAACAAAGCTATGCACCTAACATTTGTCCTGTTTGCCTTTTGGCTTTGGATGCTAGAGAAGCATGTCAGATAAAATACACTACTAGAAGTTCTTGGGGAAGGTATGAGAGCACACAGGAAATTCATAGCAGGAAACAGCTGATATATTAAAAGCAGAATAACACAAAATATTCCTTGAGATTTGGGTTCCTTTGGATGAATTCTCTGATTCTTCGAGATATAGCTTTACCATATTCAGCTAAATTCCTATTACATTCCTGAGGGTCACAGCACTGGACCTCAGCCTATAAGTCATCCTTTGTTTGTTTGTTTTGTTTTTTGTTTTTCAAGACAGGGTTTCTCTGTGTAGTTTTTTATGGTGCCTGTCCTAGATCTCGCTCTGTAGACCAGGCTGGCCTCAAACTGGAACTCACAGAGATCTGCCTGGCTCTGCCTCCCAAGTGCTGGGATTAAAGGTGTGCGCCACCATCGCCTGGCAAGTCATTCTAATAAATCTGTGTGTATAATGCATAATATATATTATATATATTTAATATTATATATATGCACACATATATAGAGAGAAAGAGACAGAGATGGGAGAGAGGGAGGAAGAAAGAGAGAGATTCATTCTATAAATTCTGATAAATTCTGTTACTCTAGAGCAGCAGTTCTCAACCTGTGGGTCTCAACCATCAGAAAACCACATATTTCTGATGGTCTTAGAAATTGAGACACCATTCAGTAGCAAAATTACAGTTATGAAGTAGCAATGAAAATAATTTTATGGTTAGGGGTCACCACAACCTGAGGGACTGTATTAAAGGGTTGCGGCATTAAGAAGGTTGAGAACCACTGCTCTAACGAACCCTGACTAATATAATACACACAGATGAACAACCAGACGAAGAGGCTCCCGACAGGTATGGTGAGGGTGTGGGAGACAGAGGGGTTAAGCCCTCTCTGGCCCTGCTACTCTCCCAGCATCCCCACATGTTTAGCAAGCCAGAAGCTCATCAAATCTGAAGCATTTTTATAATGCTTGGTCTTCTGTCCCAGCCCCTGTCTGGAGGTTATTAGATGTGTCCCTAAGCCTCTAATCACCTGGTCTACCCAGTCACTGGCCCCATCCTGAGGACGCCTAGTAGTACCCCAAGTCACTTTTTAAGCATATAATCAGGAATGTTAACTGAAAGGTACCATTGTTACTAACAAAAGATATGCCTAACACTTGGGAAAATCTGGGATATTTTAGGAGTTCTATGGTAGAAACAATAGAAAAGTCAAATATATTTCATGTTATACCAGGTCTTGTCCATTTGGTCTTCTTCAACGTAGAATAGTTCTTCAGTCTTCGCCTCAACATTTCTTTCCTTTCCTTTTCTTTCTTTGTATTTTTGTTTTTGTTTTTTTCTTTTTCAAGACAGGGTTTCTCTGTGTAGCCCTGGCTGTCCTGGAACTTGCTCTGTAGACCAGGCTGATCTCAAACTCATAGAAATCCACCTGCCTCTGCCTCTGGAGTGCTGGGATTAAAGGCGTGCTCCACCACCACCCAGCAACATTCTTTAAAATAGAGGCAATTATGAAAAATAATAACCTTGACAGACTAATCTGATACTTTCTCATACTTAGATCTAGATTGTGCATTTTCAGAACGAAGAAAACCCACAAAAGTGGTGTTATGGATTTCTTGGTGCCTGGTGTGTCGATTTTGATAATGTCAAAATTTTCCTTTGCAGTTAATGCCAATTTTTTTTTTTATTTATTTTTTTTTTGGTTTTTCGAGACAGGGTTTCTCTGTGTAGCTTTGCGCCTTTCCTGGAACTTGCTCTGTAGACCAGGCTGGCCTCGAACTCACAGAGATCTGCCTGCCTCTGCCTCCCGAGTGCTGGGATTAAAGGCGTGTGGCACCACCGCCCAGCTCAATGGGCTGCGAAGCTATGCAGCCCAGCCTAGCCTCCAACTCCCAATGCCCCTCTCTCGGGCTCTCGAGTGGTGGGATTACAAGGTGTATGCCGCTATATTAGGCTAGTAATGTTAATTTTAATAATTTGGTTAAGGTGGTAAGATCTTCCAGGTTTCTCAGCTACAAAGCTGTTTATTTGTCTAATTTGAAATGTTCTGAGGTTGTTTGGTTTTGCCTTTTGAGACAGGTCTAATTCTATATATATGCCAGGCTAGGTCTGAAACTTGTGTTGAGTCTCCTGCTGGGATTACGGGTGAGTGTTCTGATAGCTGATCTTGGTTGTCCACTTGATTTTACCCACTGAAAACTAACCCACAAGCTATGAGAGATCTTTGAGGATTGAAGGCCCACCCTGGGTGTGGGCGGGACTTCCCACAGCCGAGCTAATAAAAGGACTCGCGAGAAGGACACACTTGCTTGCGTCTTCTCTTGCTATAGAGTTCCTTCACAGATATCAGGAGCAACTTCTCTGGGATTCCAGCAGGGTTTGAAGACCAGCTTCCCGGGAGTCCTCCAGGTCCTGAGGTCCGGATTTGGCCGGCTGAGACATCCAGCTTTGTGGACTGCACCGGGTTCTCGGCCTCTCCACAGTGAGCCAGGCGTTGGACTACCCAGACTACATCCAGTAAATCAATCTAATATTCCCCCTTACTCCATGTACTCCGTTCTTTCTTTAGAGAACTCGGAATAACACAGAGGCACTATGTCTGGCAGACCTTCTTTTTCTTTAATGACATGTTAATGATATTTTTCATATCAAACTTAGTAGTAGTATGCTTTAAGTTTGATTTTTGGTTTTTAATAGTATATAGAAATCAAATTGGTTATAATATATTAACATGGTAGCCAGCAATCTGGCTAGGTGTTTTAATTATTGTTATTATTTTAGTGTTTTAATTATTTAAAAAATATTTTTGCCAGCCTGGTCTACAGAGTGAGTTCTAGGACAGCCAGGGATGCATAGAGAAACCTTGTCTTGAAAAACAAATAAGAAAAAACAAATTTTCGCCAGTCAGCAGTGGCGCACGCCTTTAATCCCAGCACTGGGGAGGCAGAGCCAGGCGGATCTCTGTGAGTTCCAGACCAGCCTGGGCTACAGAGTGAGATCCAGGACAGACTCCAAAGCTACACAGAGAAACCCTGTCTCCAAAAACAAAAACAAAACCAAAAAAATTTCATTCCTTTTTTATGTTTTATGTTTCGAGCCTTATACATTTCGTTTTCTTGTCTTTTGTTCTTGCTAAGACAATATTAAACACTCATGACAATAGTGGATATCCTCATCTCATTCCCAGATTTAAGGAGAAAGGTTTTGATATTTACTATTTAGTATATTTTCTTCAGATTTTTTTTGTAGAATCAATTTTTATGAAAAGTATTCTCTGACCCTGGACACTGGCTGTCTTCAGTATCATGGCTATACATCCAAGCTTATTAATCACCTCTGCATCTACTAAACTGATACGTTCCTTTTATTCTACACATATACTTAATTACATTTATAAACCTGTCACTATTGATCCAATCTTGGATTTCTTAGATAAACATAGCTTAGTCATGTCTAACTGCTAGATGAATACTCTTACTTTAAAAATATTGTAGCAACTCTCAATGACAAGTTTTTCACTTCAACTATAGTCCAGCATAATTTACGGCCCAGGTTGCAGTCAGATTTGCTTTCCAGCTCTCTTTTTCTTTTCCAGACACTATGGTTATATAATGCATCATTCCAACAGTGAATAGTCTAGAAAACAATAACCCTTTTATCACTCTTTGTGAGTCAATAACCCCAGAGCTGCCCAACTAGGCAGTTCTACCCAGAGTCCCTGATGAGGCTCCACTCTGTTTAGACGAGACTGCGTTCTCTCAAAGGCTCCCTACTTCTATGTCATCTAGTGCTGTGGAGTCTTTTAGTGTGTGTAAATGCACTCTGGTGCCATGTGATGAAATCACATGATAATGAACATCTCAGAACATATCCCATAATTAAACAATGTGGCCACCTTATCTCCCTACAGCAGCAACTTACAAGTACCATAGCTAGCTTGCTGCTCTCCACCATTACACTTGCACCAAGAAATTCAACCCCAGAGCTCCCTTTCTGTCTCCATCCCCACGATGTAGTGCTCACTCTTCATTTTCCATGTATAGTCATACTCTTGGGACCCTCAAACCTGCTCCTAAGACCACCTCTCAGATACCCTTCCTAGACCTGGGGAAGGTAAGGGGAAAGTTTGGGTAGACTTAAGAAATGGGTGTCATCTCTCACCAAGGCTAGAGATTGTCAGAAAAGCCATGACACACTTGAGCTCACTGGACAACTCAAAAATGCACCTGCCTACCAGTAAACCAAGACGAAGTTTCCTGCTCATGCCTGGAATGTCCTGCGGTGAGGGTTTCTTGAACCCGGGACTGTGTGAGGAGCTGGCAGAGTGTTGAGGGAGAAGCGGTTCCTCAAGCAGCAACAGTAAGGGTGGCATCTATAAACACGGGTTCTGATATCGACTGCATCCCTCACCTCTGTCACCATGACACACACCCGAGAAGGACAGTTATGAGGAGGGAAGATTCACTCTGGCTTACAGTTTCAGAGTTTTCGATCGGTAGCTGCTTGGCCTTATTGCTTTTAACCTGTGGCAAAACAGGCATGATAGTGGAAGCCTGTGTTAGGTGAGACTTTTTGCCAGTAAGCAAAGAGAAGAAGCCAGGATCCCCAAATCTTCAGTGGTATAACTTCTTTTGTCCTTAAAGTTTTACTTTATTTCTTTAAAAAAAACTTTTAAAAAAGAGTTTCTGCCGGGTGGTGGTGGCGGCGGCGGCGGCGGCGGCGGCGGCGGCAGCGCACGCCTTTAATCCCAGCACTCAGGAGGCAGATCCAGGTGGATCTCTGAGTTCGAGGCCAGCCTGGTCTACAGAGTGAGTTCCAGGAAAGGCACCAAAACTACACAGAGAAACCCTGTCTCGAAACCCCAAAAAAAAAAAAAGAGTTTCATGCATGAGCGTCCTAGTTAGGGTTTCATATTGCTGTGAAGAGACACCATGGCCAAGGCAACTCTATAAAGGAAACATTTCACTGGAGCTGGCTCACAGGTTCAGAGCTTTAGTCCATTATTGCATGGGTGGTGGGCATGATGCCAGGCAGGCAGACATGGTGCTGGAGAAATAGCGGAGAATTCTACATCTGGACCCACAGGCAGCAGGAAGAGAGACACCGGGCCTGACTTGAGCTTCTGAAACCTCAAAGCCCACCCCCAGTGGCACACTTCCTCCAACAAGAGCACACCTCCTAATCCCTGTCAAGGATTGACACTCCCTAATAACCAAGCATTAAAATCTATGAGCCTATGGGCCGTTCCTATTCAAACCATCACACATGAGTACTGTGTTTCCATCATTTCCACCCCTCCTTCTTCCCCTCCAATTTCTTCCATATCTGCCCTACTCCCTCTCAAATTCAGTCTCTTCTTTGTCATTATTTTGGGGTTTTGTTTTGTTTTTGATTTTTGAGACAGTCTCTTTATGTAGCTCTGTCTGTCCTGGAACTCACTATGTAGAGCAGGATGGCCTGGAACTCAGAACTCTGCCTGCTTTTGCCTCCTGGATCCTGGGATTAAATGTGTGTTTTTGTCACCATACCCAGCTCAACCTCTCCTTCTGTAAGTATTATTATTATTATTATTATTATTATTATTATTATTTGTTTTGTTTTTTCGAGACAGGGTTTCTCTGTGTAGCTTTGTGCCTTTACTGGAACTCACTTGGTAGCCCAGGCTGGCCTCAAACTCAGAGATCCGCCTGGCTCTGCCTCCCGAGTGCTGGGATTAAAGGCGTGTGCCACCACTGCCAGGCTAAGTATTATTACATATAGGCTGCTGAGTCCATTTAGTGTTATTCATATGTATTTGTGCCTAGAGATGACCACTTGGGATTGATAACATATTAAGGGGCTCATCCCTGGAGAAGACATTTCCCTCTCTGAGCAGTCATTAATTTCCTGTAGTTTACCTGGTATGGTAGTGCACACCTTCGATCTCAAAAAAAAAAAAAAAAAAAAAAAAAGATCGACGTACTTTTGACTAAACTGGTTAAAAGAAAGAGAAAGAAGACCCAAATTAATAAAATGCAATGTTCCTGTAGTTCTTCATCTAGGCAGGGCCTTGTGTGATTTCCCTCACCAGTCTGCATATCAACTGGTATTGTCAATATGCAGGTCTTGTTTAGGTGGCCATGTTTTTTAGATTTCATAGGTTCCGCTTCCCTGTCATGTATAGAAGACACACCCCACAGCAGATATCCTGGTCCTCTGGATCTTACGTCTATCCACTATGTTCCCCGAGCCTTGGGTATCGGGGTTGTGTTACAAATGTTGGTCACCCCCCACCCTCCTCCCTGTCAGTCGTTCTGCATTTTGACCAGTTGTGGATTCCTGTTAGGGTCCCCATGTGTTGAACCATCCCTGAATCTCAGAGATAAAGCCAACTTGATCAGGATGGATGATCTTTTCGAAAAACACCTGTACTCAGTTTGCAAGTATTTTATTAAGGATTTTTGCATCTATGTTCATCAGGGAATTGGCTATAGTTCTCTCGTTCTCTAGTTCTCTCTCTCTCTCTCTCTCTCTCTCTCTCTCTCTCTCTCTCTCTCTCGTGTGTGTGTGTGTGTGTGTGTGTGTGTGTGTGTGTGTGTGTGTGTG
>CABHPH010154029.1:0-13557 GCA_902168325.1 Peromyscus nudipes
GGATTTATTTTATCCTGGCTTCCCATGCTTTTATCTTTTTTATGTTTCTTATTTCCCCTGTCTTATCTTTTTGTGAATGGATTATTTTTTTCATATTATTTTACTCAGAGAGAAATATTTAGCTATTTTTATTTTTTTAGTGATGTATTAGAAATTTTAATTGGCTATTTATAATTGATTATTTTCCTTCTCTTGAGCAATAAAAATCAAGTGTTTACATTGTCTTCTCAGGTATACTACTTTATAAATACTTGGATTTTTTTCTGTAACTCTTTTAACTCTTCAAGCCACTGTGCACTGTGAGATGCCACCTCAATATGTAATCAGATTCCCTTTCTCTGTGTTTCTGCCCAAATCTCTTACTGTCTACCCCAGTTTAACTTCTGAACGTGAAGCTCAAACTTTAGAGTTGTCTTTAGTCACAGTCTGCTTTTGCCAACACTCATTTTGCTTGGTTAGTTCTTTTGTACTGTTTTGTTAAAAAAAAATACCCTTATTCTTGTTCTGGAAGACATCCTTGCTGGGAACAGATTATAGGTCGGCATGTTTCACCACAGCAACATTAAAGAAACCACCTGACTGTCTCTCTCTCTGCTCTATCAGGTGCTGTGTGCAAGGGAGTCCCCAGCCCCTGTCACATTCTTAGCCCTCTCTTGCTTTCATGATCACTGGCTTCCATTCCACATTCCTGTGTACATTCTGGGTCATTTTTGTCAAGTCTTCTGCCTTACAATTCACTAATTTCGCCGAATCATTCTACCCTCCCATAGGTCTACCTGCTTTTTAAAAGCATATTTAATCCCTGAGATCTTCATTTCTGTAAATTCTTACATTTCTGTGGCTGCTTCCATGTGCAGTGTCTACTCATGTTTACTGTGACTTCTTATATTCCTTTAGGTTGAGCATATGTTCTGGTGGCTTGGCTGTCAAGATGCTTGTTTTGTTTATTTATTTTATCCTGGTTCTCTCTCACAGTCCACCGTTTTGTATATTCTAACAAGGTCTCTGGAGTGCTTGGAGAGCTAAGTTTCTCTTGTCATATACAGTAAGTTTCTTTCTGCCGGACTAACAGGACAATCACCATCTAAGGACTAGGTCAAGCTCAGTTGTCAGCTACAACAGATTAGATTCAGTTTATAGGACATTGAGCTGCAAACATGAACATCAGCCTTGTTATTCTACATTCTCAGATGAGGCTCATCTCTTGTACTTGGACTAAAAGTCGTGCTAGGTAATTTTCTTTACACTCCTCTTGGATGGGGTGATGTGTTTCTTGCTAATCTATAAACTAAGTCTAAGGTCTTGGGGTTCTTGGCTTTATCCATCCCATTCATCTTCTATCAGACTCTTCACCTGGAGTATCTCTGATCTTTATACTTCCTGTCTTTCATATCTGATGGAACTGTCAGTCAAGTAGCCCAAGTGCCCTTACATCACTAAGGAACTGTCAAGATTAAAATTTGCTTACAAATGAGTGACACTTGCAAATTTGAGATGCTCCTGAGTAGGTGACTGGATTTACTGTGGTTCATCCACAGGACGGATTATTATTCTGCATCAGAACGATGAGTGAGCAAGTCTTGAAAGCACATGGAGGGGGCACTTGCAAAGGACAGGTGGAACATGATTCCCACCAAGTGAAAAGGCAAAACTGTGATAGTGTGAATGGAGAGGCAAAGGCAAAACTGCGATGCTGTGAATGGAGAGGCAAACTGGCAGGGTTCGTTTTCAGGGAAGTGAAAATACTCTCGTCTGTACTCTTCTGATGATGGGTAAATATCATCACATCTTTTTTTTTAACCCATAGAAAGAACATAAAGAATGAATCCTGATAGCATCGATGGAGTTTGGGGGTTGATATGTGATTGTAGGCTCACTTATAAATATCCTGCTAGGGTAGCAGATATTGATAATGGAGAAGGCTATGTAGGCATAGGGAAGAGATTGTTTATATGGAAATACCTATATCATCAGGTCATATCAATATAAAACTGCCCTAAAAATAAATATCTGTTGAAAAAGATGGAGAATACTCAGGAAGCAGATTATACAACTTCTCACATTTTCGTCTTCTGAGTGGTTGAATGTGTGTGTAATCTCAGTAATACCCAAGTTTATCAGCAGGATTTGCTGTTCTCAGCAGGATTCTTGGCATACATAGCTTTAAATACAACCTGAACCCCAACAGAGGCCATCTGCATCAGACTTCCAGACAGGCTCAGATATCACAAATCCCACTGGGCAAACACAGAGCCTGAAGATCTGCCCTGTCCTTCATAAGAAGGATGTCGGCTCACAGGTGAGCTAGAGAGGCCAAGGCCTGTCCTCTCACAAGGCTCCAGAGCTCTGATGATGAAGCCTGGTGAAGGTGTAGTTTCAGAGCATGCATTAGATTCAACACATGTGCCCTGGACAGTTACTCCAGCCAAGGGTCCACAACAACACAGACACAGCTTCCTTCATTGTCTCCAGCCTTTGGAAGCTCCTAGTTCATTTGATTGTTCATCCTGGCTATGGTTTTAGGAAATGAAGTGTCATTGTTTGCTATGAGGAGAAAGCTGGTTTAGTAGATTGGGAAAATGTGTCCCAGTCCAGTTCTGCTACACCAATAGATCCCAGAGTGGGAAAGAAACTATGGGGAAGTGTTTGGGTGATATTAGAGAGGCTCTGCTGTATCACTCTTGGGCTTCATTCTCCACAGGAAGCATTTAGCTCAGCATGGCCTGATGTGTTAAGCTGTTGATTAAGGAGAGTAATCAGACAGACCTGCAGCTGTGGAGGAGTCTGTGGAGAGCTATTGTAGGCCTGAATTACAGCAATGGCAGATAGAGTAGCTAAGGAAAGTAGAAGAACCATTTCATTGGCAAAGGTCAGTTGTCTTAAAGACACTTAAGTTGGAGAATACAGAAATAACCGTGACAACCTAAGCTGGCTGCTAAAATCTTAAGAGCATGAATGAGCTTGGCAAGATGAGACTTGTGACGTAAGCAAGGCCCAGCTGTCAATGGCAACTCCAGCTCTGCTGTCTGCACAGAGAACTCCAGGAGCTGGCATGCCAGAGCTTAAGAGCAGGGCTACACTCTAAGAAAGCAAGAGTCAGAACGCGCCTCTCCTTCACTGAAGATGAAGTCACCTCCTTTGGTTTCCTTATCTCTGTGACATTTTGAGATCGCAAGTCCTCACAAGCTGAGCACATTGCCTGTCTTACCCCTTAGTAGCCTCGGAGTCACATCTCGTGTCCCACATTCCCCTTTTCTTCCCTATGGGAGGCATGCTATTGCCTGCTTTGAGCTCTTGCGCTGGGCATGGTTCTTGTGTGGCTTCTTTTCACCCCACTGGATCGTATTACATTTTCTCTTATTTTTTAAGTATTGTTTTCTAATAAACACGATGAGATAAAAGAGAAGGAACAGAGATTTACAGACTCCTGTGATGTCTGAGGTATCCAATATTTACCTTTTTAATACCAAATGATTACTATTTATATTTTAAAATATTTATGATTTGAAATAAATATCTACTCCAGAGCAAAACTGATGGAAATACAAGAAAGCATTAAATAGAAAGTAGTTATTATAGTAACAGCAGTAGTTGCCAACTACTCTTAAATTGACTTTACAAGAATTTTCCTTTGAACATAAAACCTTTTAATGGGCTAGAGAAATGGTTCAGACACTAAGAGCAGTTGCTGCTCTTCCAGTTACCATACCCACATCAGCTAACCCCTTGGGCACCCAAACTCAAGTGACAACACCACAAACACACACTCACTCATACACACACACACACACACACACAAACATAAAAACTAAAAAAAAAATTGTAAGCATTTATAAACAACTTCATGGGTTATATAAATCTGAGTCCTGTTTTATTGTTTAATGTTTTATCTGGATTATTTCCCCTTTAATAAATGTTCCTTAGAACCATTGTTTAGGATGTAGAAGACAGGACACTTTACTGTTATCAATTACATAGGGCTGGACACATACCTCAGAAGGATGGTAACTGAGCATGTTACAAGGTTCTGGGTTCAGTGTCCAAAGTTACCAAAAAACAAAACAAGACAGAAAAATCTTAGATAGTTAAATGGATAGATAGATATAGAGAAAGATAATAATTATATGGTAGTGAGAAATGCTGATAAATTTTCAATTAACTTCAGTGGCCCATGCTTAATAAAAGAAAATACAAAATAGATAATGCAATGCTTGAAATTAATTTTCCGATGACCAAAGTGATCACATTAACTCGTCACAGAGCAGAGAAGCATGCTGACTATTCAGAAGGTCAATACAAAAGCAATTTATTCTACAGTTGGGCAAATAACCATAAAAGAATCTTAGGAAATGGTTAGGAGAAAAATAGCTTTAAATTAATCAGATAATTCATTTAATTTGTCTATTCAAATATTTTAAAAACACTACTAAAATTCCCTAAAATTGCTAATAACAGACTCCAGTTGACACTACATACTGGAACTTAAAACTGATATGTATATGTATATATGGATATAAATACTTCCACAGGAAAATCTATTAGTTCACAAAAGTCTAGACCATCACTTAGTTTTCAGGTTTTACAAAATAGATAACATAATGGCAATGCTAAACATTACACGAACTATTAATTGTGAGCATATGAGTGTAGGCAAAGAGCTATGACCTAACTTGAAAAGTCCTTGTTTATGGCATTTTCCTAAAATAAGGTACATGCACTTGGTAGAAGCTCCATTGGATATTAGGGATGTGCAAATCTCCCCACATTGAGCTTGCTCCCTTCTGGAATTAAGAATCTTGAACTAGGCACAGTGGCTCAGGCCAGTTATCACAGCACTCGTGAAACTGATGACAGAAATATCAAGAGTTCAAGACCAGCCTGAGCTACTATTGGAAAAAAAAGATACATCGATTAGATAGAGATGATAGGAAGGAAGGAAGGAAGGAAGGAAGGAAGGAAGGAAGGAAGGAAGGAAGGAAGGAAGAAAGAAAGAAAGAAAGAAAGAAAGAAAGAAAGAAAGAAAGAAAGAAAGAAAGAAAAAAAAAACTTTATTTTACCGAGTTAAAAAAAAAAAGAGCTAAAACGTTGGTCAACAGTTACTCTGGCATTGGTAGGATCTTGACAGCCCTAGGTGTCTAATGCCTTTTCCTGTTGTGCTGTCCGTGGGAAAAACTGCCATCTATGGTGCAAAACGGCTGAGAAGAAATGTGTAATAAGAGCCCAGTACTTTATTAAAAGGTCTATTTCCAGCTCCGGAAACCGGGGGAAGGAAGTGGAGTTCATCTGTCAACAGGTTTATTTATTTCCTATTTCCTCCTTGTTAATCTTCCTTTCATGTTTCCTTAATAATTCATGCTGAAGAACTTCCTGAATTCTTTTCAAACAAAGAGAAGCTCCGGGGAGTGTTGACAAATTTCTGTTGTGTCAACACAGACCTGGGGCATCTTCCAGTCTGGAATTCAATGTATAATATCTGAAATAGATAAATGTAGACCCTGTTTTCTCGTTCATCAGATCTGCAGGTCCACTGATTGTTTTTAGTGCATGTTATTAGAATTTTTGTTTGGCAGTATTATAAAGTCGTGATGCACTTTGTATACACACTAGAGCAGCCTTAAAAATTAAGTAGAATTGCCAGCTCCAGAGGGAACGAACGGATAGAGAACATCTAGAATGTTAAATGAAGATCTTGCTGGGATGCTAGTCAGTGAGAAAATGTAGAAGCAATAAATATGAAATACTATACAAATACGGATCAGCCCATCACCCTATGATTAATCAATGTATATTTATTGGAAAATTGTTGTTACTATGCACTGTGGTGCTAGTACAAAATAAAGAATAGCAAGGTTCTTGTAACAATAAGTTGTATGGATTAATTTCCTATTGACCACTATATTTTATAATAAAATATTATTTTTAGATTTTCACTGAAAATCCTGGAGAAATTTTAAATTATTACCTGACCAGTCTTAACCAGTGCCTAAGAAATTGGTGTAAAAATAGGATATGAAAAATATAATAGCATGAATTCTAGAACAGAATTATATTCTATATAATGTTTACAAAATAAAAATCCTTTTAGTGTTGGTGTGACATTTATAATTAATCTGAACCCCCAAGGGAAAAACCTGAGTTTGTAGAATTTTAGCCATGATTCCCATTGCTTATCAGTATGTAGCTCCAACATGAAGTATACTATGTGGACTGATCAATTTAGATCAACATTTCCATTCAAGTTCAAGAAATAGATTTTGTTAATTACCATACCTCTGTTTTTGTTTGTTTTCCTTTCCTTACCTTTTAGCCCAAGTTAAATAATCAGCCACCACATCCATGCTATCTGGGTCAGACTTTCAGATCCTGCTACAACCAAATCTACTCCCTGGGTTTATTTTAAAGTGCAGCACTTGAACTCTCAGCTTCTCCTCCTTTATTCTTCTCTACCTGCCCTACTTTCTATTTTTTTTTCCGACTTCTGACCCATGTGCTTAGCATGGTTTCCTGTACATCAAAAGACTGCCGGCCAGTGGCATTGTTTTCCATTGGGGAAAGCTGTCATAACACTAACCATTTTATCCTGCTTCTACAATCCCATAATTCACCAGTTCTCTAGCTCCATGGCCAGTCTGTGAAGGCTCAGGTTTCCCTCTGACTTCTGCGCAATGCTCACCCTGATGATGGAAGAGCTGTAGGTTGTCTGTCTGCCTGTCTCTTTGACAGAGTGTGTTGCCCTTCTCAAGTGAATGCCTACAGCTCCTCCATGTTTTGTTAGGGTCGTTTGTTACTCTACAGCAGCATTCCCAACTGTAGGTCTCATTGCTTCAGCTCATCTCCTGTACTGAAAACATGACCAGCACAAATGTAACCAAGAACCACAATCAAATCGCAGACAACTGTGCCCTGTCCTTTCCAACAAGTGACTTCACAGAAAGTGCACAACCAGTATCAAAGCAGTGTTGCTGCTTTCTTTGGGAAAAACACATTTTCGGTAATTCAAAGAACACAGCTTACAATTGTGGAGAAGGAGGCACAGTAAAGACAGCCAGGCCTCTGAATAACACAGTGCCCAGTTGAAGTGACAACAGAGATTGAGCCTCTCTTGACAGGCAGGGCTTGGATACAAAAGTTTAGTCAGCTCTTTCTTCTTCTATCATTTGCTACAGACACTGAAGGCTGAGAGAACACAATGGCGTTTTCAGTTCAATTCTTTTCTCTGGTCATCACCCTGACCAGGTTGGCATTGCAGCAAACACTAAGTTCTCAATGGTGGTCCTCTGTCTGCATCATTCACCTGTGTGACAGGTGTCCTTCACTATCGTTTGATCCCTTGAAGCATTCTGCTACACTTAACACCCCCTTTGTGGCACCCTCAGCCCAAGCTCCTATGTGGTAATTAAAGAATAATAAGTGAGCGAGCAAAAAGCAGTTAATACAGAGCTGTTCAGTTGGATGACATCTAGGAAGCCAAAATGTTATACTCTGAGCTCTGCCAGTAAATTACCAGCTCAATATGAGAAAGTTGCTTCGGCTTACAAAAGAGGGAAATATAAACTATCTCTAAGTTAGCTTCAAATAATTCCAAAAATATATGTTAATTTTCTAAAAACTCAAACAATAGTAAAGTTAAAATAGGAGGAATTTTTGAGTCTGCCCGAGTTAAATATGAGAAGGACAAGTCCTTGATTCCTCTCAGTAGTCCAAATTTATGATTTGGAATTTAAGTAGGATGAAAATCCATGCATTGGTGTCCTGAGCACCTTCTCCCTCCTTTGACAGGGATTTTGATTATGAGTCCTTCCCCAAGCACCTTTTGATGCTGCCATGCTGGACTGCTCCCCTAGCACACAGTGGCTCCCACTTTGACCTTCCTTCTCCTGGCTCATCTCATCCGACTTCACCAAATGCCTCACTGAATTTCACCAATTTCTTGTCTTGAACTCTCCATCTATATAAAGATCTTCTCAGTGACCATTAGGCTAGAAATGTATTTATTAAAAAGGATTAAGCCTTCGAGTTCAAAGAAACAAAGAGAAGATGTGTGTTCCATTTCTGCTTCTGATTAGTTACTGCCCACAAGTGACCACAGATTAATATACATGCTGGTTTTCTGTTCTCTTGTCTATAAAACAAAGTTCACAGTAGGTCTCAGAATCAATTAAGAATAATCCAAGAGCCAGGCAGTGGTGATGCATGCCTTTAATCCCAGCACTCAGGAGGCAGAGCCAGTCAGATCTCTGTAAGTTCGAGGCCAGCCTGGTAAACAAAGCAAGTTCCAAGACAGGCTCCAAAGCTACACAGAGAAACCTTGACTCAAAAAAAAAAATTAAATAATCCAAGAAAGAGAAGACCAAAACAAGTACTTAAGGAAAAGGAGCCTTTCTCTTTCCTAACTGGGAATCACAAAGGTGTACTGGTATAATCCCAAATAGGGAGTACAGTGATGGTCTGAACTTTTGGTCTTCCCCTGTCTTTGAGTTTTATCTGCTCTTTTTCAGAATCTCTCCCCAGATGCTACATATTGTGGCAAGATTAAGCTTGAGCTGCTCCTGATCTACAGTCTTACAAGTTCAAGTGCAAAAGGAAAGACAAATGTTTTATTCTGTATTAGTGAAAGTCACTCACAGTCCTGTTTTTGACGAGCTTGAATGAGACCCAGTACTGCTCTTGAAAGGGTCGCTAGTGCTAAGGAAATTCAATGGACTAATGTCTGGATTGTGTGTCCATTTCTCAAGCTAAATATTGGCCCTAAACATGCACACAGACTGTGAAAGGAACTGTAATTCTAAAAAACAAAAAAACAGCTTTTCATTTCCAGAAAGACAGTGAAGGAATATTGGACAGGCCACAAACAACTGCTATGTACACTATTGCTCTGCTAGGTTTCAGATTAAAGGAGGCATTATTTGCAAAACATTTTAGCATAATGTTTGATTTGTACAAACTTTCTGAAGCCAAGGGGGGGATAGAGTATTTGGAAAGAATGAGGGGGAGGACAAAGGACCCACGGACATGAATAAAGATAATGTTTACAAAGTCAGGCCTCACAGAAGGAAGTCATGTGGTTGAAGGCATATCTTTGAAGGAGTTCTTGGGACCCCAGTTCTTCCCTGCCACTCCTTTCTTTTGGACTGCCATGAGGTAAATAGGCTTTGCCAGCCCTCCAACCAGAATGTCCTATGTAGCCAAAGGCCCAAAAGAAAATGTGTCAAATAATTATGGACTTAAAGTTCTAAAATCCTGAGCCCAAATAAACCTTCAGTTTTAAAAGTTGATTAGCTCAGGTATTTGTCACAGTGGTAGAATGTTAATTAACTAACACAGAAAAGGATTCAAATTACCTCACATATTGCAGCTGGTTGTCTTGTATAATAAACACAATCTGGCCACTGCTAATGTTTTCAGTTTTATTTTCACCGTGACCCCCTCATCCAGCTCAATTTTATTTATTTTTTTCCCCCATGAATGATCATGACGTCATTCGGATGATTGACAGTCGCGGGAATCGAACTCGCCACCTCGGCCACCGCGGGCCGGGCACCTGACCTTGGAGCCACCTCTCCGGGTCGCTCCAGCTCAATTTTAAATGCTCCATTTGTAGCACATTAACTACTGAAAGTTTCTCTGACATGCCATATTGTTCCTTGTCTCTGTGCCTTTGCATGGCCAATATTTCTCTTTTTTCATGATTCAGCCTTCTTGATTCCAAGACATTTTGATGGGTTCTTCCAGTCCCCAATTTCAAGGCAACCAGCAGTTCTGTGGGAGTTCTCTTCTGCCCTACCCAATAAGAGTAACATTGTGTGCGTGTGTGCATGCCTGTGTGCCTGCCTGCATGTGCACATGCGCACTGGTACACGGGTACCCTCATGAATGCATATGTCAAAGGAAATGTTTCAGAAGGAAAAAGGGAGTAACAACAAGGATATAGAAGTAGTTTCATAATGCAAATCTCAAGAAAACGATTTTAGATCTGGTTTACAGGACACGAGTGGAAGCATTTGCCTCTGATAGGGTTGGGCTCTTTCATCGACAGAAAAGCAGCAGTGACAGTAGATATGATTCATGTCCACAAACACACTGACTGAAGAGAAGAAGCGGTAGTTTGCATCTTGTGGCTTCCTTGTCTTTCATGAAGCACAGAAAAGGCTGACTGGTAATCATGAGGAGAAAGAAGGTACCACAATAGAGCTGCAGGAGAGGGGTATGAAGGGACAGTTTGGGAGAGTGGAAAGGTGGGGTGTGCCTAATCATAACATAATAGTCTGAGATAAGATATCAATGAGTGGAGAGAAGTCCCTATTGGAACTTGGAGACAAAGAGAAAAAAAAAAAAACCAACAGCTTTTAAGAAACTAGAAAAGCAATAGCCTTAACCATTCATCTACCTCAGAGCAGGGAGGTAGACTGCAGATCTAATGTCAAATCACAGCTCCTTGAGGAAGGAGAATCGGTTTTCTTTAAGAGTTTATTACCTGGGCCCATACTCCAGTGGAAGACCACACATTCAAGAGTGAAGACTGTATATACATACACACATACACACACACACACACACACACACACAGGCACTGAGAGGAGTTGCAAGAGCGGGTATATATAACCAAAACCCATTGTACAAAATTCTCAAAGGACAAATTTGAAAATGGGAACGGAAAAAGGAAGTGGAAGAGCAACTTGTCACAGAAGGTGCAAGGGTTTCAAGCAGCCTTGACTGAGATTTGTCCAGTGGGTTTCCACAGAGCCTCCACGGCCACTGAAGTGTGTGTTCTCATCCAGGACCACGCAGCCTCCCAGATAGGAATCCAAAGAAGCCTCCCAGATGGGAATCCAAATGGATAGACTTAACAACAATTGACTTTGTTCTACATGATGCAATGTAGCATGAATCTTAAAAGTTCTTATTAATAAGATCAAACCTGGACCAGGTATTGGGGTGAATTCTGGAAGATCAGAGAGACAGAACAAGCCACAACTAACCTCACCTTGCCAATTTCTCAGCTGGTCTTGTTTCCTCAGACTGGATGCTTCTGAGTCCTCATCCCAATGGCTCTCAGCTGAACTGCTGCTCAAAAGCCTGAAAGCTTAACCAGCCAAATGCTTCTAGTTTCTGGTCCTCATGCCTTATATACCTTTCTGCTTTCTACCACCACTCCCTGGGATTGAAGGCTTACTTTCTGGGATTAAAGGTGTGTGTCACCATGCCTGGCTGTTTCCAATGTGGCCTTGAACTCACAGAGATCTAGAGGGATTTCTCCCTCTGGAATGCTAGGATTAAAGGTGTGAGTGCCACCATTTTCTAGCCTTTGCATCTAGTGGCTGTTCTGTCTCTGACCCCAGATAAGTTTATTAGGGTGCACAATATTTTGGGGAGCACAATACCACCACAATGCAATGCAGGGAACAAAGCAAGTATGAATTTTTGTAAAAGATCATTTTGTCTACATGGAGATTCAAAGCAATATAAGGACAGAGGTGAAGTCATGAGAGAATTATTCACAGAGAAAAGTAGAAAGGTCATAGACTCAATATTCAGTGTGAGAACAAAGGACCTAAAGGGGTAAATTTGAGAGCATTTGAGCTCCTCAGACAATGGAGTGCTTAATATTGTTATTTTAATATTAAAGCATATGTACTGGCTGCCGAGACTAAGAGATGGTCAAATTGTATTTTATACTAGTACAAAAATGTCCATTTGGAGCCCAGGACCATACATAATGTATATATGATAATAAAACGATTACTTTAAAAACATAAACAGTAGAAGAATAATCCAATCAATTAATGAACAAATGAACCAAACAGACCATTCACAAGTGTGTAACAAATACAAGAAAAAAAATGTTCACCACCTTCAGTCATAGAGAAATGCAAAACTATACTAAGACTCCATCTTACAGTCAGAATACTGTCATCAAGAAAATTTTTTTAAATCCTGGAAAGGATACAGGAAAAGCAGAAATTTTCTACACTATTAGTAGGAATGTAAGTATTACAGTCACTATGGAAATACATACTGTCTTCACTTACTTTTGTAATATTGGCACTAAGGAAATGTCGTGAAAACTATTAAAGAAAAAAAAATCATACGAAACTGTGGAAAGTTTAACCCCTGCAGAGAAGGGAAGCCCAGACTTTACCACTTCAATCCCACTATCTTCCAGGCAATGGAAACCTACATCACATTTACAGGAATATAAATAATAAAACCATTGGAATGCCCAAGTCCCACTGATGACATTGCATTCAGAACAAATTATGCAACAACAACTAAATCTCATTTCTCAGCACATTGGTGTAGGAGGTGAGGTGGACAGCAAGGTCTTCTTGTCAATGTCTCACTTCTGGCCCATTATCAGCAATCTCTTTTCCCTTGGGATTATCACTCAATTTATTATTTGAGTACAGACTTTATGAATTCCTTGAGAAATAGACCTAGGTCGTCTGCTCCTCACTGTGGGCTGTGAATCCTCTTAAGTCAAAAATACTCGTTTTGATTAGGGTTTTAAACTCAAGAAGAACCCATTAATTCCCCCTATGTGAAAACTGAGGTAGGGGCAAATTCACATTGCTCTTAATCAGAAGGTTACATCATGAATTCTAGAGCAGGCATACAAGTAGAAATGGAAAACTAAGACATGAGAGTGATGTCCCATGAACTTGTCTCTACTTCTGCTCTACTGGACCGGGTGACTGCATGCAACTTGGGGTCCACTTGGGTGATCCCTATCTCTTGGCTATTATGATGAGCGCTGTTGTAAAAATGGGAGGCACGTATCTCTGTGACACACTGATTTCACTTCCTTTTGGATATTTAGCCATTGGTGGAGTAGCTAGGTCATAAGATAGTCTTTGAGAAACCTTGAGCTGTCTACAGTGAGCACAAAGGTGTACAAGAAAACGAGAGAAAATCTGCATGCCACAGACGATGTTCCCTGGGTCTTTTGAGGAAACCGCCACTACTCAGAGGTAATCATTGAAGAATCAAGGAATCCAAGGGATTCAGAGTTGGGCCTTGAGCGTTGAGTGGAGATTGAAATGATTGTTGATTAGCTTTCTAATGGCATTGCCAACCATCACAATCATTTGTGATGGATCATTTGTGATGATTAATTCTTGGGAGTTTTCCACCAGAACAACTTAAAATGCCAACACAATGTACAAGAAATACTATTTGCAAATGTGATTGTAAGTTGTTTTATTAGCACATATTAATTGTATGCAACAAAAGGCTTCATAACATGTATATTTATAAAGTATGTATATGAGACTTACATGCATCTATATATGGTAATCATGCTCTCTATATACTTTGATACACATGTAAGGTACTTATCATATTTACACCTCCATTGCTTATACTGGTCTGCTAACACTGTTCACCCCCTTTTTGTTCTCGAGTCTCTTTGTTGCTGTTCAGCTCCACACATGAGAGATAATGCATGGTATTCATTCTCACGAGTCTGGTGTTTTTCAATAGGATGTTGTCTAGCTCCATCCATTTTCCTGAAGACATGTTCTCATTCTTCTTAGCGGAGTGTGTGCACCAATGGCTTTT
>CABHPH010154029.1:18866-29459 GCA_902168325.1 Peromyscus nudipes
TGGCAGGCTTCTTGCTAACTGTCCTTATATCTTAAATTAATCCATTTCTATAAATCTATACCTTGCCACATGGCTCGTGGCTTACCGGCATCTTTACATGCTGCTTGTCATGGCGGCGGCTGGCAGTGTCTCCTTCCACCTTCCTGCTCTTTTAATTCTGTTAGTCCCGCCTATACTTCCTGCCTAGCCACTGGCCAATCAGTGTTTTATTAGCAACACATTTGCCATACAGAACATCCCACAGCACCTGCCTCATATAGTTTGTTTTGCTTTGTTTTTGTTTTTTTGAGACAGGGTTTTTCTGTGTAGTCCTGGCTATCCTGGAACTAGCTGTGTAGGCCAGGCTGGCCTTGAACTCACAAAGATTTGCCTCTGCCTCCCAAGCACTGGCATTAAAGGCATGAGCCGTCACTGCCCGGCTCACATAGGTTTAATAGTTTGAAAATATTGAAATATTTTTATCTCAAGGTCTTCATGTTTTTCCTTTGAATTCTTGGGTAGCTAATTTGACGTTTTAGGGTATGGACACCATGTGGGTAGCTCGTGATTCTGCTAATAGATTCATTCAATCCTATTGCACAGCAGTCCGATGTGCCACTTGAGGACAGACCATAAAGTGTACAGATAACTGAGAATTCCGAGCAAATACTGAGAAGCGCACCCATATGCAAATGCCTTCCCTAGCATGAGACATCTTTCCTTCCCTCTGAGCAGACAGTGGAAGTCCTTATCGAGGACCTCTGATAGCCTTGATTTAAGAGCTCCAAAGGCAGCTTTCTGCAATGTGCCCAGGTTTCCTGGGAGGCCTCTTGGGAACAGCAAGCTGCTTTGCTCACTACACTGTTGCTGGAAGAGGCAGCCCTGTGGCTGTGACTCCTGCCTAGAAAGACAGGTTTCGTTCGGGACTCTCAGCCTGTGGAGCTATGAACTGCAGTCAGTTTGGAGGAGACCCTTGCTTGGTATATGTATTTCCCCTTCGGGTGACAAATGGAGACGTTTTTCCTGTTCTTCACTAAGACTAATGGATTTCCCACCTTTCTCTGCTCCCCAGACAGCTTGGTTGGTTTGTTGTTTATTTTTGAGAGTGTAATTTAATTACAATGTGTCTCCCTTCTCTTTCCTCCCTTCAAACGCTCCACATACTTCTCCTTGCTCTCCTTTATCTTCATGGCTTTTTCATTAATTGTTATTGTATGCATATATGTATTTGTAGGTACAACTATATTCCAACCAAAATATAACCCATTGTATTTAATCTTCCATATAATGTTATTTGTTTTCCTTTTTTGTTTCTTTTTCTTCAGACAGTGTTTCACCGTATAGCTCTGGCCATGCTGGAACTCACTCTGTAGACTAAGCTGGCCTCGAACTCACAGAGATCCACCTGCCTCTGATTCCTAAGTGCTGGGATTAAAGCTGTGTTCCCAGCTGTATTTATGTTTTCAAGGCTGACCATTTGGCACTAACCAACCAACCAGTGTGCTCTTTCCTGGGAAGGATCATCTCTCCAAGTCCCGGTTACCTGTCGTTCCTGGTGTGGTTGAGGCCTGGTGGGCTTTTCCCCATCCAGTTTGGTGTTCTCATTCAGCTTGCTTCAGAAGCAGCTATAGTCACTTACAGCACCCCCAGGGGCACACTTACCCCCTGAAGTTTCAGTTTGCTCTTATTTGTAGCACTTGTCCCAGGGTAGAGGGCTACATTTTGTTCTACTTGCTGTTGGCTATGAAATTATTGGTCATTGGAATATATGCTCGCAAGTGTCCTCATTAAGGATTTACCTGTGGTTTACAGCACATCATTTAAACAAACGGTTATTGCTCTGTGACAAGGGCATCGCTGATAGAATAAACTGAGAGGAGGGGACTTCTCCAAGTGTTACAGAATGCTGTAGAGAGCACCCTCTTGTTTGCAGCCAAGTGAACTTTTCCATATTTAGCGATGCTATTTCAGTTCTCGGGGAGCTAAGCTGGGGCCTGCTGTCTTCCCATTGCGTCTACTGTGAGTCACCTGATTTTCAGAGTTTCCCAAAGTTCAGACACCTTTCTCAGTGCTGAAGCTGCAATGTTCAGGATCCAAGCAGAAGCAGTTTGGTGTCTCACAGGGCCCCCCTCCTTACCAAGGGTACCTTCTCCCTGAGGCCTGCATGCTTCAGGGCAACTGTACACTCGGTCCCTTTCACTGGAACACTAATTGCATTCTGGGCCTTACCACTCGTGACCTGAGTACCTGCCAAGGGTCCAGAGTTAGGATTTCAACATTCAATTTGGGAAAAACAGACGTATAGGGTCATATCGCTTTATTATTAGACTTAATAATCATTTTATACACACACATATGCACATACTTCCCATCAGAAAGGAAAGCCTTCTTAATTTGGGTTGGTTTTTACAAAACATTAGACAGGGAAAGACTGGGAAGGAATAACGACATCTTTCCTGGTAGTCCATCAGTCCAAGATGAAACTCCTGCCTTTTCAGACAATGAAGAGGGGTCATTCATAGGACTGAGATATGGTGATATTTTTCTTTTGTACCAAAATGTTAATTGTATGTTAATAAATAAAGTTGCCTGGGGGTCAGAGCTATTAGCAAGCCATAGGAAAGCAGGGCAGTGGTGGTGTACGCTTGTGATCACAGCACTTGGTAGACAGAGCTAGGTAAGTCTCTGTATGTTCAGGGATACAGCCAGCATTGGATACACATGCCTTTAATCTCAATACCAACCATAGAACACCTGGAGGTCTATACAAACAGGCCGTGATGAGGCAGTCCTGTGGTTGGGTTTACAACCAATGAGAAGGCAGAACAGAGACTATATAAAGACTTAAACACAGGAAGTAGCGGCTCCTTCGGAGAGGTAGGACCACTGCAGGAGGAAGGGTAAGGTTTTAGCTTTTAGCTCTGACCTCTTGGCTTTCTTCTTTGCATTGGTTCTGTGTTTCTTATTTATAAGACGGTTGGTTACATCTACATTGAGAGGCACACAGCTCCACAGGGCTGAATTCCAGAGCCTTGCTCTAGGCTTCTTTTCCAAATTACAGAGTTCAGCCTTTTCTCTCCTCTGATTATTTAGAAATAGGTCTTATGCCCTCCACAATAGGAACAAGTTTCCCCAGATTGTAGCTGTAATTTGTCTTTTAACACTCAGAATTGTGCCATCTATTCCAGTTTGTGTCAGGAAGTGGCAGAAGCCCATTTCATTAGATGAAACTGAAATTTATTATTATTTTTCTGAACATAAATCAGGAAACAGGTTCAGTGCACATTACCTGAGGCTGGCATTCCCAGCCCCTTAGCAGTGCCTGTGAGTGAACGTATGTTCTTGTTCATTCACTGCTGAGTTCTCAATCTTCCTCTCTGCCCCATATGGTGGTTGATGTCTCTCCCTTCAACCGATGAACCCCTTTCTTTCCAAGGGTGAGGGTTTCTGTAGAATAACAGAAAACTTGAACCTGACATACACAAATCCTTGCTTCTTATCACACTACAAAATTCAGAAGAAGAAATGATGGAAAGATTCAGTATATTCCTTTTTTTGTTGTGGTTCAAATATACATCATTTTATTATATTACAGAGGAAAATACAGTAACAATGTTTGTGGAGCTTTTCTACCTTCTTTGATATTCTCAAATACTTTATTATTCCAACTTAATAATCTATGCAGTTTTATGTATGAATTCATGTGATTCTGCATATTTCCAACTACGAAAGGAAAATTTGAAATGCTGATTTGACAGTACAGAAATACTTGGTAAAAATTTCAATGATTTTGGTTACAAAAGTTAATTTCAGATGTTAAGCAATAATGTTTTTAAAACTTCTCACAGTGGCCAGAACTGCATCTTTTGAGTTTCCACTCTGAGATTAATGTCTCAATATGCATGCCATTCTCTCAGGAGGTCGAGCTGTGTCGTGTTAACAGTCAAGAGAAGCTAGGCCTGACAGTCTGCTACCGAACCGATGATGAAGAAGATACCGGCATCTATGTCAGCGAGGTGAGAGATGCTGTGGGGAGGACCTGAAGGAAGGGAGAGGGGGGAGATGACTTGAAAGGGCTCAGGAGGAGAAAAGCCTCTTTGCAAGGCCTGAATGTGAAGAACTGGCCGCCTTCCAATTCTTGCCACTTTCAATTAGGGAAGCAAATTATGCTGCCCAAGTAATGCAATTATCACCAGCTTGTTTAGTGTGGAGGCTTTCCCTGCAGAATCCCAGGAAGGAAAAGTGTGAAAGTGGTAACATTGTCTAAATTTGAATAAATTCCCGTAAGATCCCATAAGAGAGCAGCAGGCTGAGCAGAGCTCTGGTCCCCAAACATTTGTCCTTCCATTCCACTGCATCTTTTATACTCTGCTAACAACAGTATTGGCTAATTATTTTTAACTAACAGTCATAATAATCACCTCTTTTACTCTGTGGGTGGGGTGGATAGATTTAAATACTCCAGAAGTACATCTGTCCACTTCTTTTATTCAACCACACGTTCATTTTCAAGAGGCAAAGAACTACATTTGAGTCACCATTTTAGCGTTAGCTTAAAAGACTACCAAGCAGAATTTATTGCAATAGATTTCAGAAAAAAGTAAAATGGTATGTATTTTTTTAAATTAACAATACTTATAGTTTAACACTATGTGCATGTAGCTACACACAAAGATGTGCGTGTTCCATAGCTTAGTTTTAACCTACAGAAACTTCTGTAAGGGTTAGACAAACCAGATGATAATGTTCTTGGCAGCCTGAGCTTTGGTGGATACAATGTTAAAACGGTACCTAACAAACTCCGCCAACAGTTTTCTACAGAGTGGCTTAGAACATTCAAGAAACCTGCAACTAACACACTTGGAGAGCAGCACAACTCTCAAAATACAGAATGGTATTTTTCTTTATCCCTTTACCAAAGATTTCGCTGCCTCCCTCCCACATGGAAAATTCTCCAGAGTGAACTTCATTTGGCTACTTCTTTAACATGAACGGCTCCAATGACCCCTCTCACCGAGGAACCAGAGGAGTAAAGAAACATACTGAAACCTCTTCTGTAATGCGTACAGAAACTGGCAGTTTTATGGGTGGTTTGATTACAGTTTTAAAGACAAAGTTTTGTGTGATGGATGGCTTTTAAAAAGGGACACACTTCATGAGTAATCTAATCTTTTTCATTCTGATTAAGTTACTGTTTAGTATTTCCATCTGTCAGATTTGAAGCCTTTCTTTTCAGAGGTAATAAAGAAGCCACAGGAACCGAACACGCGCAATTGGAAAGAGTTGTCTTTATACCTCCTGAGTATGAGCATAGGGCCTTTTGCGCTATTCATCATCTTATTCTCAGGTTTTAGATGGGACTCCTGGTGAGGAAGTAACATGTAATGGTGGAACTGAACAGACCAACCTCATGCAGGACCTGAAATACTTAGACAAGAAGCTTAGATGGAACAAGCTGATATCAATAAGTTGAAACTATCACAGGGACTGAATCGATAAAATTCCCCTCAATGAACTGAAACCATCACTCAAGTTTGGCTTGTTAAAATATTGGAACTTTCTTAGTAGAGCTTTAAATATCTATTGGTTCTATTAATGCAAAGTTCATATAATTAGCACTATATGTTACATGGCACTGAGTAACAGAATGTACAGATAGGATATTTTTTTAATTCTTTAACAACATAGATTAAAAATATCCTTTAAAATAATATACTTGTGGGTCCAAAAACCCCTTTAATAAGTATGGGCATATTATATCTATCAGCTTCCTAATACATCTTCAGTATTATTTACAGATCAACTTAGTATAAAGTAAATTCCCTGGGTCCAGAAAAATCCTGATGTTAATGACATCATTGTGTCTTGTCAGCCAAAGATTGGCAATTGGGCTTCAGAAATGACTGAAGGAATGTGAAGGGAGAAGACAGGGATGGAAGGAGAGGGTATGGGAATGACCTGCTGATGAAGCTCTGCCCCAGTCCATTTTATTATTGTTAAGTATAAAGAGATTCATTTACAGCTTTAGAATTAGTGATTTTGACAGAGAAAAATGGCATGCCCCGTCCTAAGTCAATAGTGAATTGAGCCAATATAGTCTAAAACTACAATCTCTTAAGGTAGTATGTTTTAAAACTGCATTTTAAGCTCCTAGAAGGATATTGTATGGCACTGAAGATGTATACTTTCTCTATTACAGGTTGACCCAAATAGTATCGCTGCCAGGGATGGACGGATTCGAGAAGGGGATCGTATTTTACAAGTATGTGATGTGGTTATTTCCTCAAGTTTCCCACAGGCTAACAGCTTGGATTTTATCTTGTTTCTTATAAAATGTTAGGGGGAAAAGAGCTTCTCATTGCTTTTGCATATTATCATCCATAAAACAAAAGGCTACCCTTTGAAACACTTTCAAAGTAAAGGCGGTATGGTCCCATTTCTCAAGAGTTATTAGCTAGTAATTATTGAGATACACTTCATGGAATGAGATGGAGGGGCTTTACCTTCCAGCCCCACTATAGGTTTTGGCACACTATTTACCTTCCTCCATGGCAAGCTCATTTTCTTATCTTGAGTTATAACTTGCTACTGTTGCAAAGGTTACAGGAGATGTGCGTGGTGCGCTTAGCGCAGTGATGTTAAGTGACTGGTCAACAGCAGTAGTTGTTACTCCTAACTGCAGCGATGGCAGCCTTTTCCAGAGTAAACTACTTGAACATGAATCCATGCGTTCCCTTACTATACAAAAAAAATCTAGAAGTCCAAAACAGCTTTAACCCATGACTTAGGAGTGAGCTACCAAGGCCAGATGGAAGAGCAGTGATTTTTTTTTCTCCATAAAGAAATATAAAAACATTCCCGTTGATTGAGGAATATGAAACGGTGAGCAAATCACAGGGAGGTAGAGGACCGGAAAGAGTTCCACAGCCTGATGAGGGTTAACAGAAAGGCCAAGGCTCTGCTCCAAACTGCCCCTGCCCCTGACATCTCTTCTGAGTCTTCACCTTCAAGAGTGAGTGGAAGAATCCACACAAAGTCTAAAGTACAGGTCAACCCCCAAATGAAACCGCTGAGTGGAGTTCTTAGTCACAGCTGTAAAACAGGGCGAGCGGTAATAGCATGGTAAATTGAAGGAGTGCCCACTTAAAAATCCTCAGAACGTCTAGATCCAGGAACATATCCAGAGTTCCCATCTCTCCTAGCTAGGCGTGCATGCCCAGAAAATGCTGCTGCAGTCTTGATTCCTTGCTAAAACTCTGAGCTTCAGAAATATATAAGATGCTCTTGGGGCACCCGGTCCTGTCTAAATGGGAAAACAGCAGCCCACACAGAATAGCACAGCATTATGCAGGGGTCCCTAAGCTGCTTGGTGCCTCACCCTGCCAGCCCCCAGGGCAACCTTGCTAACCCCCATCATGCTTACCTCCTCCTTTTTCTTAGCTTGCTACCACAGATCCTCTCCCCCAACAACCCTATACTAAGGTTCTAATTGGGAAAGAATAAGAAGTATGAGTTTGTGATTATTTAAGGGTCCAAGCAGTTTCCAGAAAACTTCAAGAGTATACAATGCAGGAAAGCTTGTAAGTGGTGGCCTATAGTGAAGCAAACAGAACTATGTCCATTGTTGGATACACTGGGGGAATAAAATGTCTGGCTGGCAATCTAGACATGGCCTTGTTTTGAGACACATGTTCAACATCTTACACACACACACACACACACACACACACAAATGAAACAGGCATTCAGAACAGATGAATAAAATCTGCAGAGAAGTTTTGCTAGGGTAGCATACTTAAGAAGCTAATACTTAACACAGATATTGAAAGGTTCAAATATTCCGTTTTTCAAATAAAATGAAGCATTAACTGTATCGTTGCTTTATTATTATCTCCAAGACACTGAAATCATGTGGCTTCTCGGAGGTCATTAGGCATGAACACACAGTAAGATGTTAAGTATCTGAAAAGCTTAGAAGGTTTTGTAGCCTCAAAGTAGCCGTCCTATTCAGCCACGGTTTTGATGTGTTGAATCTGTCCCGTCATTTTCTGTGCTGTTCCCCTGCTGGCGCGCCTCTCTTCCTCCTGACATCTACTCTCCACACCCATGCTTCCTGTTATACCATCACTTGGCTCCCTTCCAGCTTTCCAGCTAGCTATGCTCCCATAGGCAAACACCGTTTTTAAAATTACATTTTAAAAAAATTGCATCCTTTAGTTCTGTGGCTAACTGGATAGAAATGGGGGGGTGGCGTTGAGGTGCATGTGTTTCCACGAGACTGCATATTTTGAAGCTTCTAAATTCTTAGCTATTTTGTATGCAGATTTGTTTTTGAAGAAAAAATGCCTACAGAATAATAAGGAATTCCTTAATGGAATTAGTTCATTGAAGAAACAATGGCAGGGTTGATAAAGTGCTGTTTTCTGGCAGATTACTTTATATTCTGTGACAAATACTGCAAACTAAATGAATACACACACATCACATTAAAAAGCCTAGAATTCAATTTTGTCTCACACACATAGGAAACAAAGTGTCTTAAGGGTGATGGTAAAATTATATTAAGTAAAACTGTGACAAAATTGTACCCACAGACAAATAGCTCCCATCTGTCTGGTGAGGAGATTATGGAATACCTTATAATGAACAATTAATGACTCCTTTCCCAGGGAGAGGGCAATGGAAAAAACAGAGGAATTACTTCTTATCCATAAGGTTTCCTGGTTGGCTTTTATTTAAATGAACCTCTCGAGGGCAACTGTGACTTTAATTGTCTCTTTATGATGACCTAAGGGGAGTGTATTTATGAGCCTGCCCTCATTGTGGAGCTAATATTTTCTTCACCTAGCATACCACAGACTTCTTAGATGACTTCCTGATGGTATCCATTACACACACACACACACACACACACACACACACACACACACACACACACATTCACTCACAGGTGGTAGACATCAGAAAGGGACCATGCAGAAGGAAAACCACAAATCAACCTCTCCAGATCATTTCCGGTTCTCATATGTTTTCCTCCCAAAGTGCTGGGTGGTTCTGTCTACTGCTCCATTGACAATAACTTAGATCCAACTTGTTCCTGGAATTCACCTAAAAAAATTATAGAGCTGAAGAAGGCATTTCTGAGTCGGACTGCAAGGGTTCAATGTCACACAAATAACCAGTCCCCAAAAGGAGAAAGTACCATGTCGCACTGTCTCTTTGGAGTGATAAGCATAGAAGAGTCTCCATAAGCAGCCTACTATTATGCTGGCCAAAGAGCCAGCCCTGTGCCTATGAATTGCTCCTGTGAAGGCTCTGCCAGAAGGTATGGTGGGATGGCAGCATTTGAGTGAGCTGTCTGAATTCTCCACACTGCCTGGCTTCCTCTGTGTTGATTTTCCCTCCTTGAGCAAGGGTTTCCCCTGAGTCTTTCCTAGCCCCGTCTACATCAGTATATGCTCCTCCCCATTTCTCTCTGTTATTAAATACACATGAAATGCAGTTCTCATCTTTTGCCCAAGATCCTTAGGTCTTCCTGAGAAATGTCATAAGTAGTTGGATGCGGACATTTCCGATGTCCATCTGTCTCAGGAACAACACTACTGAAGCCTACACAGTAGTATATTCAAGCAGAAAAATGATTATTATGCTATGTACAGACCTTTGGGCATTGCTCCCCCACACACTCCCTCTCTTGGGAGATCAGGCCTAAAGTGAGATTTGTGATTTATTTATCTCACCCAACACAAAGACATACCTGCTTTCCCCTGCCCCAACAATACCCATTTTGAAATGAATATTTATACACGTTTATGCACAGAAAATATGAGGTCTACTTCTATTATCTACAGAGATTAACCTCATTGAGAACAAAATCTACATATTGTTTCCCTTGAGGCTCTCATCCCCTCTTTCTTAAGCCAAATGTCCTTCAGGAACTGAGGGGAACGGACTGGCCATCCGGCTCCTCCCTCTGATGCTCTACATCTCCCTGGGAAAGAGCAAGCTGTTTTCCCACTCACAGCCCTGTCACCACAAGCCATTATTTCAGGAACAGGAGCAGCTGAAGGTTGAAAGCTCTATCTGGTTCCCCTCCCTCAGATCCTTTATTCTCTGAGAGGACTCCTTGCTGAAATACATGGCCGCATTTCTTGCTTTTTATCAGTTTGAACGTCAAACTAAAATCCAGGGTACACAAAAATCTGCCAACCAGTTGGATAGAATGACCCTCATGTTGGAAAAGAAAATAGCAAATAATATTTTAACAGCAAATTTCTGTGGTGGCCTCCTTTCATCCCACGTGTGATCCCGGAGATGAGTGGCTTCCGCAGCCAAAGGTTTGTGTTTACTGGCAATCCTAGAAGCCAAAATGCAGACCACAGTGAGATTACAAAGAAGAAAGCTGAGTGCCAACAACAGAAAGACAGAAAGGCAAACATGCCACCGTGTTGGTGGCTTTCAAACGGTTAAAAAACTCCATCTAAAATAGATACCTATCTAGACAGAAACAGGCCTACGACTATGGATTTATTTGTAGATTTTACTGTTTTCTTTACTTAGCAGGATAAAGTTTGCCTTGACAGTGGATTAATATATATATAGAGAGAGGGGGGG
>CABHPH010154031.1:0-29335 GCA_902168325.1 Peromyscus nudipes
TTTTTTTTTTAACAAAACTGCATGGAAGGAGTAGCTAAGAATATTTTATAACAAACATAGGAACAAATTTCAAGCCATATGAATTATTATTTTATGAAGGCATAATGTCAAAGCAAAATGTTTCCTGTTCACTGACTTTTACTTTCACATTAGGTCATTGGAATATAACAATGGTCATATGTCAGACATTCATTGCATGTGGTGTATATTATAATAATCACATTGAGTGTGGGTGTTATAGAGTATGTTTGTGATCTCAGCACTTGGAAGAGTGAGGCAGGAGGGTTATGAGTTCAAGAATGCCTAGTCTATATGGAAAGGCATAGCCCTGCCTCTTAAAATTTTCACCACCCTCCTACAACCACACTAAGGAGTAAGGCCTTCAGTCATATGGACCAATGATTAAGACCAAATCTTTATAAAAACCATAGCATTCTATCTTCATCCGTGAAGAGTTTCAGGTCTATCTCATCTTGCAAGTAGCGTTCATTCAATTCCTAAGAGTTGTACAGACAACAATTCTAGCATTGCTCAAACATTCAAATTGTAAGTTTCATCTGATTTGTGGCAAATTATTTTAGGTGTGAGTCTGTAAAAAAAATTCATTTTCAAATAACAATATATGCATTTCCAAGACATGGTGGTGTGAAGGGACATAATACATATTCCTATTCCAAAACCAAAAATGGAGAAACAGAAAAGAGTAATGGGACCATCAGAGCAAGATATAAACGTCCAAGTCTGGCATCCTGGGTATGTTCTGGTGGGGACCGAGTAGTCCCGTATTTACAGATGTCCTCTCCAAGGCAGCAGATAATGTCAACAGCTTGTCACAGCCTTCTGCTGCTAAGTGTCATGTAGCATGAATCTTAGATGGTCTTATTAATAAAATCAAACCTGAGCCGGGTATTGGGGTGAACACTGGAAGGTCAAAGAGACAGAATAAGCCACAGCTATCTCACCTCGCCGGATCCTCAGCTGGTCTGGTTTCCTCAGACTGGAGGCCTCTGAGTCTTCATCCAGAATGGGCCTCAGCTGAACTGCTGCTAGAAGCCTGAAAGCTTAACCAGGCCAAATCTTACCCAGGCCAAATGCTTCTCCAGGCCAAATGCTTCTAGTTTCTGGTCCTCACGCTTTATATACCTTTCTGCTTTCTACCACTACTCCCTGGGATTAAAGGTGTGGGTCACCATGCCTGGCCGTTTCCAATGTGGCCTTGAACTCACAGAGATCCAGAGGGATTTCTGTCTCTGGAATGCTAGGATTAAAGGCGTGTGCTACCACTGCCTAACCTCTGTTTAATATTGTGGCTGTTCCGTCTCTGACCCCAGATAAGTTTATTAAGGTACACAATATTTTGGGGAACACAATACCACCACAGTGTCCCATGCCTTGTTACTCTACATTTCTGAGTTCTCTTGTGTAGGTCCATCCAACAGCCGCACTAGATCTGCCAGGACTCTGCAGTGGCTCCAGAGCTGCAGCACCCTTTTCCTCGACATTTCTGGCCTACTTTGCAAATCTCAGTGAAATGGCGTGACTCCACAATTCTGCCTTCTCCACATTAGTAAAAACAGCACCATGTAGAGGATATTCAGGTCTACTACTGGCACATGTTGCAGCTGAACCCACTTAAAACATAGTTTCAGAAATTCTGACATACTTACTTTACCAGCAAGTAAATAATACATCTTCCCTTTTATCCACACTCATCTCTCTAGCAAATAACAGCTGATCCACACTCACTTTTTTCTATGCTTTCTCACCATGTTTCCCACATCTTCCCTGATAAGGCCATGAATTAGTCAAATCTTTCTGCTTATTTCTGCTCATTTCTCTTGACACTCACAGCAAAACCAAGCAAGAGAAGTCAATAATATTTATGCCATATTGTGATTTATCTGACATTTCAAAATCTCTTCTTACACATAAATTAGTGTCTCACTCTTAATTTCATCTTTTGACAAAGTCTTAGGGTAAGGACACAATGGACCCAGATGCTATGCTTTGCTGAAATAATGGTAGCCTTTAATCCAGTTTCCAACAGACTGCTAACTTCCAGATATAACTCATCTATCAAAGAAATGCAATTGTAACAAAATCATAGTGACAAGGGAGAAAAAGAATCCTAACCTTTCTCACTAAAAACTGACCTGGAAAGATTCTTAGAACATAACATAAAAATTAAGGAGTAAAACTAGAGCAAAACACAGGTGGAAATCTGTGACCTTCGGTAAGAAGAGCTTGTCTCTAGATGAGCCACACTAGCACAAGTTACAAAACAAGACGCTGATAAATTATACTTAATGCGATTTAAAACCTTTGCACTTAAGTGTTCTTTGGGTAAAGGACATGGAACCAAAAAACTGTACAAAAATGCTGGCACTCATATAACTCAGAAGTAGGCAGGCAAATAACTCGATGAAAATGTCCTAACTGTTTTTGAATCCACTTAAAAAGATATTTGTTTTTCTAATAATCATTTAAAATATATTTCAAAGCATTACTCTGCAAATGTTAAA
This sequence comes from Peromyscus nudipes, assembly GCA_902168325.1. NCBI lineage: Eukaryota > Metazoa > Chordata > Mammalia > Rodentia > Cricetidae > Peromyscus > Peromyscus nudipes. The sequence goes on from CABHPH010154031.1 coordinate 2,523, forward strand.
CCACAATGCCATACCACTTGAAGTAAACTTCTTACACTCTCACCTCTTCCTCAAGACCACTCACTAATTACATATCAAATAAGGTACAACACTGTACAGCTGGGCATTGACGGTCCACAATTGTCTAAAATCTTCCTGTAACCATTTGTCTCCTGTTTCCTGTCTTTCAGATAAATTTTACTCCTCACAGCTCTAAATGTATATTCTAAACCCAAACATTTCAAATGGAAAGGGCTGGAGAGATGACTCAGTGATGAAGAAGGAGTACTACTCTTACAGAGGACCCTAGTTTGGTTTCCGACCCCATGTCAGGCAGTTCATAACCTCTCTGACTGAAGCTCCAGGAGAGCTGACACCTGCTGACCTCTATAGGTACTTTCACTCATATACATATACCTGCACACAGATACACACACACACACACACACACACACACACACACGCATGCACACATATGCATGCACCGACATACACACAAACAGACAGAGATACAACATACCTTAAAATGAAAAATAAATAAATGAATCTGAACATGGACTCCCAACTTATTTAAAGTGAAAAAGAGGACCTAAGGACCGACTATGGGGGTGGGGGCACGCATCATCATGAGGATAAATAAACACTAAAAGTTTATGATACTAGAGAAAAGCTTAAACGTTGAGCAAATTCTGTATGGCTGTAATGAGGGTGCAAGAAAGGCTGGAACTGGCAACCAATGAGAAGGTTTCCAGTATAATGCTAGACTGATACAGTTCCACCACTCCAGTGTAGCTAGAGTTTTCCTGCCAGGCCCACGGTCAGGACAAATCTCTGTCACCCACCAGTCCCACAGCCGCTCAGACCCAACCAAGTAAACACAGAGACTTATATTGTTTACAAACTGTATGGCCGTGGCAGGCTTCGTGCTAACTGTCCTTATATCTTAAATTAATCCATTTCTATAAATCTATACCTTGCCACATGGCTTGTGGCTTACTGGCATCTTCACATGCTGTTTGTCATGGTGGCGGCTGGCAGTGTCTCCTCAGCCTTCCACTTCCCAGAATTCTCTCCTCCTTGTCCCGCCTATATTTCTTCCTGCCTGACCACTGGCCAATCAGTGTTTTATTTATTGACCAATAAGCAACATGTTTGACATACAGACCACCCCACAGCACTCCAGAGCTGCAGGGCACATTCTAGTAAATGAACTCCCATTATTGGCTAGGCAAGAGCCAGATGACCGCCATTGCAAATGCGTTATGTGTTAGACGGGAATTAGAGGGGACTCTCTAAATGTATGCATTTTAAAGTGATTGGAGTATCTTTTTCATCACCAGCAGAGTTATTTTGGGTGATTTTAGGGAAAATTTCTATTCCTGAGATCCAGTATAATATTTCATTTTGCATTTAAGTCTTCAGCATGCTGCTCAGGAACTACTTCTGAAATTAATGGGGGCTTTTTTATATATACAAGAGAAGCTTCTGTGCAATGTTTTCCCATCTGTAGTTTCTTGTGTATTATTAATGTATCGCTAAATACAGGAAGCCATTTGTAAATGATTATGCATGATTATTCTATGTCATATCCATAAATTATTTATTGGGCTCTCCTTGTGCAATGGATCTAAACTGGTCAGGGCAGCGGGAGGTAACAGCTTTAGAATCTTTTCAAACAATAATTAATTTTCAGAATGCCAAGGCCAATTGGCAGTAGTTAACATTGCCCTCCCTCCACCCCCAGAGCACAATCATGGTTGAGATGCCATGGAGACAAGTTGCCTTGTGTTGCCTATAAATGGATTCTTCAAAAACCTAATTTGAAATTACTGCCTTTAATTATACTGATGATATAAATAACTTTGATAAAATTAATGCAGCTGGCCTCCTGTTTGTTTTTCCCATTTCAATGCACTGTACGGTGTAATTTTCTGAAGTAAACATCCATTATAAAGAATGCTTCATTTCGAAGAACATATTATTCTGCTCATCCAACCAATTGGTGTTTTTCCCTTCCCATCCCCATTTCAATCTTGCACCTATTAAAGGGATGAACAAATTACCCAAGCTCTTGTAATGTACCAACTAGCAAATTAAAACAATACATTGCTGCTGAATGAGACCATGCATTTAAAATATTTTGATTCATTTTTACCCTCAATTACCGCATTTTCCTTTTAAACAGTCCCTGCCAGTTTCAAAATCATTAAAATACATGCTCTTCTCTGCAAGCTATAATTATGTCATTTTCTAAATAGGAATATATATGTATGACAAAGAAAACAGGTGATTGGCACTTATTTCATACACTTTGTGATTCTCTTTTCCAAGGATAGGGTCTCAAGATCTAAATAAGATTTTCACCCCCGTTCTTTTACTCTGTTAAGAGATGGGGTTGCTCTCACTACAATTCAGGGCTGAACTTCTTCACTGTTCATTGTGAAATGATTGTCATTTGTATCTCTCCTGCAATCAGGATAGGATTTACTAAGAACAATTCAACTCAGTTCAACTCTCACCAAGCTCTCAGTTAAACAGAATTCAACAATGATTAAGATCAAGTCTGCTCCAGGACTCTCTATTGGCTGCCTGCTCAGTACAGGACACCATGAAGACATCATTTCCACAAAGAGCAGGCATGGCCTCTTCATTTTAGTTTGCAGTGAAAGGGAAGAAAGCAAGATGAATACTCTATGAGAGGTTGAAGAAGGCCCTTGGAGTTTAGAGAAACAGATGCGTGCAAAGCTTGGAAAATTGCCTAGTCTTGAGGGACACTCCACGCCTGAGCTTTGTTGATCTTCTCTCTATGAAGGCATGGAAACAAAAGTACAGTCATGTTTAGAAATTGCAAATGGGCTAGCTTTTGCTGGAACACAGGAACTAAGAGAAATGGATGAGTCAATACCAGAAACTTAAATTAGATTCAGACAAAAAAAATCCCTAAATACCAAACTGGTCCTTGTACTTAATTTGCTAAGTAATGAGGAGTTACTGAGACCCTTCTAAGAAGGAAAAGTACGTGATGAGGATGGTAACATGGAGAATAAAAATCTCAGAGCTCCTTGGAATACAGAAAACAAAAGAAAAAAATGAAAGGCAATGAGAACTCCTATTTTATTTCTTAGTAATTAACCCTAGTAAGTTAAAGGAAAGTCTGGATATAGGACTTGCTATCTGTACAATGGGACAGACACTGAACACCAGACCTACAAACTGGGCACACAGTAGATGGGAATTGTACACACACAGGAATATGAAAATAGTGCATGCCAGCAGGTTCAGTATCAACAGTCAGCCAAACTCTTCTCCTAATGTGCAACTCATGTACGGTCCTGGAGATCCACCAACCTTCTGCCTGCCAACACAACTGCCCTAATCCACTGACATCAAGGTTTATGTTCTCACAAAAGCAGAGTCTAAGACAAGTGCTTTTGCAAGTAACATGTTTAGGAAATGATCACAGGCAACAGGAGTGGGGGAGAAGGAAAAAGTGAGATAGACAGAAACAGACCATAAGCCAATGGGCTGGGAATGTGCCTCGGTTTGTAGAGTTCTTGCCTAGTGTGCATGAAGCCCTAAATTCAGACGTTTGCATTGCATAAAACCAGGCACACAGCTGGAATCCCAGCTCTTCAGAGATAGAGGCAGGAGAGTCAGAAATTCAAGATAGCATTGAAGTAAATAAGGAAAGCCTGAGCTATGAGACTGTGTCTTTAAGAGAGCTCACAACAGATGTTAAGAGAATACCTCATGTAAAAGACACAGGTGTGACAGCAGAGCTTGGTTTACGGGAACCTCCTAAGGATGGCTCCAAGAACTGAAGGACTAGAGCTGGTGCATTTATCCTCCATCTCAGCCTCTGTCTATGGAAGGTCGCCTAGCAACTACATATCGACACTTGGAGGCATGATTGTATGCAGACTTTGGCAGTTTTGATAGCCAGCTTAGCTGGATTTGCTTTTCTCTTTAAGAGACATTTCCAAGGCAGTTAATAAAGCCTGGGAACAGCAAACCATGGCGTATCTGTGTAATTCTCATTGACCTTTCCTCTGCAAACACTAGAACCACTCTGTGGTGGTATTGTGTTCCCCAAAATATTGTGTATGCTAATAAACTTATCTGGGGTCAGAGAACAGGACAGCCACAATATTAAACATAGAGGTTAGGCAGTGGTAGCATACGCCTTTAATCCTAGCATTCCAGAGACAGAAATCCCTCTGAATCTCTGTGAGTTCAAGGCCACATTGGAAGTGGCCAGGCACGGTGATACACACCTTTAATCCCAGAAAGTCAGCCTTTAATCCCAGGGAGTGGTGGTAGAAAGCAGAAAGGTATATAAAGCGTGAGTACCAGAAACTAGAAGCATTTTGGCCTGGAGAAGCGGCCTGGAGAAGCATGTGGCTGGTTAAGCTTTCAGGCTTCTAGCAGCAGTTCAGCTGAGACCCATTCTGGATGAGGGCTCGGGGCATCCAGTCTGAGGAAACAAGACCAGCTGAGGACCCAGCGAGGTGAGATAGCTGTGGCTTATTCTGTCTCTCTGACCTTCCAGTGTTCACCCCAATAACTGGCCTCGGGTTTGATTTTATTAATAAGAACTTTTAAGATTCATGCCACACCACTCCATGCTTGCCTTTCCACCCAAATCTCATCCATCCTGGGAACTGTTGAGTGACAGCTCGCTAAGTTCCGTTAGCACTCCGAAAAGATGCCCTTGTTGGTCTGACTGTCAGTAGCCTACCTCCAAAATTCCATCATTCCCATCTTCACCCCCATCAACTGCTTCTCAGTTTGATCCTTACTTACAACAATATACTTGACAAGAATTTGTTTGCGGGTACAGTGTTTGAGAAATGTCTCAGGAACTATAAGCGAGGAAATAAAAAGGTTACGATACAGTGCCATGGTGGTCAACTTGAAGGTACATTTTGAGTTCATTCAGGGAGACTTGGTTCTGATGATTCTGATAATTCCAAGAAATGTCTATTGTCTCTCTGATTTTTCCACTGGAGTGAGATAGATCACTTACATAAGCACAGCCTCCCACGCTCCACTTTGATTAAACATTGTCCCTACTGGAATTAACTCCCTCCTGTTCTGGCTTATGAAAGGACAGGTGGGTGCAAATGGAATCAGAAAATAAGAAACAGTTGACACCCACTTGAGGTGCAGCAGTGACATCGCCAGGTTGGCTGGCACATGTCTGTAGCATGTAAGTATTTAGAAGGTGGTTTGACATGCATGACCATTTCATGACCAGTTAGCCATTTAGCAAAACAACAGTTGGTTGTTTTGGTTATTTGACTCTGTGTTTCAATAGGAAACATGTGCTAGGATTCCCTGTTGTTGGTTGTGCTTTCTATTTACGACCCACTAGAAGAGCCTTGTCTTGTTCTAAGCCCCTCTTCAAGTGATGCCGGCTGTCAAAGGCAAATTTGGTTTTACCTTAAAAGGTACTCCATTCCTTCCAAATAACAGGCACCAAAGGGTTGTTAAGACCACCCAACCAGCCTCTCTTTTCTACTTTTTATGCTCCACAATTTTCTCCCTTTATATTCCATTAATACTCCATAGGATTAAAAACAACAACAACTTTAAGTGTGGTGGTACAGCATTGAAGAGGCAGGAGCGGGGAGATAGATCTCTGTGAGTTCAAGATGAACCTGGTCTACATAATGAGTTACAGGTCAGCCAGTGAGACCCGGTCTCAAAAGAAGGTGGGTGTAAGATGCCTCAGAGGGTAAAGGCAACTGAAGACAAGCCTGCTAATCTGGGTTGAATCCCTAGACCCACAGGATGCAAGAAAAAACTGACTCCCTCAAGTCGGCCCCAGACCTTGAGCCATTCTGTCTCCTCCTGCCAAATAAATAAGCAATATAATTTAAACAACGTCAAAACACTTCACTTTAAGAGCCTTCTAGATTGTGTGGTCAGACCATTACACAAATGATTGTCATGTTCTTAGGAATCCCACAAAACCTTCAGGATGTCACTGGGTAATTTTTCTGTAACTGGGTGGGGAAATGTGAACTTCTAATCATGATCTCTGTCTGCATTTTCAACTCTGAGCTCCCAGTGCTGATGATGTGGGAAATGCTTGATTATGAAAATTATTAAAAAAAAAAAAAAACTTCAGTCACTGGCAGCTCACAAGTTAGTCAAGAACAATCCCTCAAGATTTCTTCTTTTCAGCTTTATTAATATCTTGTGGCAGCCTCTGGATAGAGTTTTGTCCTCCAGATTTTTAACCCACTGGGTGCTTAAGTGTTCCTGGCTGGAGAACTGGGGACCAGCTTTCCATTTACAGTTAAGCCAGGTTCAGCTTCCAACCTATTTCAAGTTTTACCTTTCACTGGAAATGTTAGGCCTCTTGGCTAGATGATCTTTCCTATGGTCCTGTAATAAAATCATACTGCTGCAGCTATGGTGACCCCTGGTTATTTACATAGGTGAGCAGTCTCAGCTAAGCGCAGGTTAAGTGGATTTCTTTGCTCCTGTTGGCCTCAGAGAAAACATAGCTAGATCCATGTGTTCTGGGTGCTTATACCTCCCACTGTCCATGCTGTTTGAAATGCTGAACTGACAGAGGAACATGGAAAGGAGGATCAGGTTTCAGGATCAGGTCATGGTTTCTTCCAAATAAACTCCGAGGAGTCTTTCATATACACTGCCCCAACCTCATCCCTGCTTCCCATACTGTGTCTAGTGTATGAATGGAAGACAAGGATAACATCATCTTCCATTGTTCTTTTTCTGTCATACTATTCAGCCACAAGTAGTCAGAAGCAGAGGACAACTTGAGTGTCTTTATACTATAAATATCCCCAAGCTACACCTTCCTTCTCCTCCACTAGGGTTGTAGCAAAATTATGCCAAGTTTCAAGATCTCTTCCAGATAAATGAAGGTGAAGTTTAGGGAATTTAGAGAAGAACTCTCTCTCCTGTCTCTGTCTCTGTCTCTCTGTCTATGTGTGTGTGTGTGTGTGTGTGTGTGTGTGTGTGTGTGTGTGTGTGTTTGTGTGGGTGTGTGTCTCATAAACAAATCAAGCTTTCAGTAATCATCTCACTGTAATCTTGGCAAAAAATATCTGATAGAAAACTAAGAGTAAGATAGTGTCTCCAGCCAAAGTCAGTGGTTCTTCACCCCAGGTGTGCCTTAGATTCACTGTGGAGCTTTCGAGAATACTGATCTCCACTCCTGTACTGGGATCTCATATTCAGACACATTATTACTAAAAACTTGCCCCAAAATTCCAATTTTTAGCCAGGGTTGAGACCTGTGAACCTGTGGCTGCTGCATACCTTCTTCAGGAAGCAGGACAGATTCCATTAATCAAGGCAAGAATGACTTCCTAAGAATAAATCTAAAGAGTTCTGTCATTTGACATCTTGTTACAACTCTGGGATCTCTACAAAACAGTTACAAGATCCATGAATTCATGTTCTCATGCTAACTCTACTTTTGTTTAGTGTAATGACTATATTTAAGTGAAGAGGGGCATGTTTAACCAAAATGTTGAGTAAATAATGTATTCACTTTAATATTAAAGAGAGAGAAATCCACAAATAATTGTCAGTATGATGGAAAATTATTCTTGTCATTAAAACTAACAACTTTAAATTATAGAAACATAAAATTAAAAAAATAAGATTTCCACAACACTCCCTCCCAGAGATGATCACTACCAACAGTCAGCTCTCTATGTTCAGACTTTTCATGTGAATATGCAAATAGACACCAACAAAATACAATTTTCTCAAGCAAGATTACACTGTATACAATTTTGAAAGGTAATCTTCCTTTTTAAAATAGATTCATGTGTATATGGTAGGGTGATATAGAGTAGAATATGCTCAATGTGCATTGTATAATTGTATGAAATACTCTTATATAACAGTGCCACATACCATGAATATTAAAAAGGAAATTTTAAAGTGAAAACAAATTAAAATTAGTATTAAAATATTGGCATAGGAGTATTTGTGCATATGTATGCCATACCTGATTTTACTTAATAGCTTGTAATATTTCATAGCAAATAGTTAAACATTTGGGTTATTTCTAATTTCTCGCTTTTACAAATAGCTAAAGTGAGCACCCTTATAGAAATTTGTCTTTGAACAATTTAACAAGTGTTTTAGCAAAATTTAATTTTTTATGAATAGGATTCTTATTCTATATTATATAGATATTTTCTATTTCATTAAAGTTTAACAATTGCCCTATAAATAAGTAGTCAAAATATGGGGTTAGGAATGGAGAGATGGCTTAGCAATTAAGAGTGTTTGCTGCTCTTTCAGGGAACCTGAGTTTGAATCCCAGCACCCACATCAGGGAATTCACAACCACCTGTAACCCCAGATCCAGTGGGCATGATGTTTCCTTCTATTCTCTAGCAGCACCTACATACAGGTCTCTCACACCATGCACACACACACACACACACACACACACACACACACACAAATAAAAATAAAATCTTTTAAAATGTAAGATTACTCTAAAGGTCTATGGCAGTGTTGCATTTTCCTACCTTAATTGCCCAGGGTCGAGATGATCAGACTTTTTGAATGTACCGATTTGATCAGTGAACATATAGACCATTGTTAACTCACTTTGTGTGTGTTTGCTTGTAGAAACTGAGATTATTATAAACATGGTTCTTGGCTATCTGCAGTTCTTTTTGTGTGAACTACCTGTCTGAGTGTTTTATTTATTTTTCTTAATGGAAATTTATGTCATGATTTGTGAGAGATCTCTGACTTAGGCAAATTGACTGTTTGGCTACATATGTGTTATAAAATGTGGCAAATCTCCTGTGCACTTTACCTATGGTTGTGTTGCTATTTGAGTGTGTGTTTCTTTGTTGTAAATTAGAAGCTTTTCTTTTTTAAACCCTTGTATTTATATGTTTTCCTGTTTTTTAATTCATATTCTTATAAATAATTCCACAATATTAAAAATATACATAACTATGTTTCTTTCACATATATTTATGGTTTTATTATATTTAAATCTTTTATCCACCTGGGCTAGTACAATTTATAAGATAGACTGGGTTTACAGTTTCCAAATGACTAATCATGTTTCTAACACCACTGTTTAATAACCTACCATTGCCCATTTACTCCAAATGCAGCTTTATACAAACTAAGGGATATATAACTTGGTAGTCAGGTAACAGATAGAGGTAGAAATAGATACTAAGTCTGTTCTCACTTCCCCCCACTGTCTTTCTCTCTCTCTCTGCACATGGTCCTTCCTCAGGCCTGGTTCTCTTATTCCCCCCAACCCCTCTTCCTCCTGATAAAGCTCTGATATTGAAAAAAAAAGTAGATACTAAGTAATTAGTCAATTTGTGGATAAATAGATAAATGATAGTTAAATAATAGATGATACATACACACACACATACATACATACATAGATTCTTAGTTCCAATCTAACAACACACCTCTTCCCCTGCATCCTGCATATTCTATTAATTTCTGAGCAGTTCTTCCTCTGCTCTTTATACACTTACACACTCTTTTTTTTTTTTTTTGGTTTTTCGGGACAGAGTTTCTCTGTGTAGCTTTGCGCCTTTCCTGGAGCTCACTTGGTAGCCCAGGCTGGCCTCGAACTCACAGAGATCCGCCTGCCTCTGCCTCCCGAGTGCTGGGATTAAAGGCGTGCGCCACCAACGCCCGGCGCACTTACACACTCTTATCTCTCTCTGAACAGCTCCTCCAATTTTACTCTCCTTATTCCGTTTTAGGTCAAGCATTGGCTCCTCTGGGAACTTTAAACCCTGTTCCACTCTGTGGTGGTCATTCTTCCTTCATCAGGCTACCTGCCAGCAGGCTCTATAAATCACATATTATATACATCTCCTTGAAACCAAAAATCCTCAAGATGCTGCTTCTTAATTCATCACAGTATCTGTTGTAGTACAAGAACCATTAATTCATGTTTTCTGAATAAGTAAATCAAAGGTGAAATAAGCTGGAGTTCATTTGGTCTCCGTTTCTATAACCTCAGTATGACCTAGATGTTCTTAGCGGGCTGGAGATATATTCTCGCCTAGATGTTCTTAGTGGGCTGCAGGCACAGTACCACCTAGATGTTCTTAGTTAGCTGGAGATACATTCTCACTTAGATGCTCTTAGTGGGCTGCAGGCACAGTCTCACCTAGATGCTCTTAGTGGGCTGCAGGCACAGTCTCACCTAGATGCTCACTGGGATATTAACTTATTGCACACTTTCAGGTTCCTGTAGAGAAAGAAGAGAACCGGAAGAGGCCAAGAGCAGAGAAGGAGATAGATACAGGCCATGGGTGGGAAGCAGTCAGAATGTAGGTGAGCTCAGGGGATGCTCCAGAACACAGGTCTTATCTTCTGTTAAGTAAGATAACCAGCTGATCATGGGTAAAGTAATCTTTGGTTTGACCTACTTGAGTGTACTTATGGGAAAATGGACTGTTTCCTAGTAACAAAATAGTAAAAAGCTACAGATGCAAAAACTACATGATTTGGTGTCACTGTGGACCCAAACACTCTACAAAAGAAAGCTATGTGCTTTTCCTGTTCTATGTGTTTATTCGGTGACAAACGTTTCCCGTAACACAACATGTATTTGTGCAGACACATGAGATTACAAAGTGAGTTTGTTATTATTACTCCTCTCTCAACATCTTTGCACAGCACCAGAGCCACACATACCTGTGCTCACCATGATGCGGTTCATAACCATAATAATATCAGCAGCAATTTGAGCACACTTGAGGCTTCATTCATTTTTGTAGAGTGAGTAAGCATCAATCTTCAAAAATGGTCTTCACTCACTGCCTATTCCGTTCAGAGCTCCCTGCTAATCTCTATGGATATGTGAGGGGTATAAGATGAAAATCTAAGGAAACTTACTATTATTGTTTAATGAACAGAAATACAGTTTATAAATGTTGGCTTTGTACCCGTTAGAAGAATACAGAGATGTTCTTTTATGAATTTAAGTTGTTTATTGCTTTTATTTATTTATCTATCTATTGGGGGCATGTCTATACTATAGAGCATATGAGTGGACAATTTACAGGACCTAGTGCTCTCTGTCTACCATATGGGTCCAGAGGATTAACTTCGGGCCATCAGGCTTGACAGCAAGCACCTTTATCAACTGAGCCATCTTGACAGCTCAAAATGGTGTTATTTCTGAAAGAAAAAAAATAAGAACTTGAAGGGAGTCTTGTTACAGATATTGACTATCATGGAACATGGGTTGATACTGAAAGATATTCAAATATCCAAAGAGACAACATTCATGAGGTGATAGAAATGTATAAATCAGAAGTCCACAAAAGATGTATATCAGCCTGAGAATGCATTCACAATGGCACCCTTTCATCCCCTTGGAATGTCTCAGTCTCTTCTTTAATGACTCATACTTGCCTTTTAATGTTATCCAAAATATAGAAAAAATGTAATTTTTCTATATGTAATATAAGACTAACGAAAAATAGTTGACATTATACACAAATTTATTATCTCATAATTCTAGTGATCAAACGCCAAACACATATCCCACTGGGATAAAATCAAGTTAATTGCAAGCTCACATTGCTTCTGTAGACACATGGGAGGGATGAATTTTCTAGCCCTTTCCAGTATCTCCAGATCATTTGCATTCCTCAGCTCAGAGCTTTTACCTTCTCAAACACAGGCCTCCTATCTGACCTCTCTATCCTTCATTTTCTCTACCCTAACCCCACTGCTTCCCTCTTATAGGGTCCTATGATTATATTGAACCTGCTGGAAACTTACAGCAAAATCTCTCTATGTCAAAATCCCTAACTTAATCATGTATATAAAGACTCTTTTGTCACAGAAGGAAACACATATATGAGATCCAGAGATTAGAAGTCCAATGTAGTGGCATACTCCAAGAACTTGAGGAGTGGAGACAGGGAAATCATAAATTCAAGGTAATTCTCAACTGCACAGAAAATTCAAGGCTACTTTATACTACATGAGTCCCCAATAAAGAGAGAAAGAGAGAGAATATCCAGAGATCAGATTTTAGACCTTCTTAGAATGCCAGTTTTCGGCCAACTATGAATACTTACACAATTTTTCTCTTGCCTCTTGGTTTAGAATTTTCTGAACCACACAATCATAAGTGTGGGACCATTCCCATACTCCTAACACAAGAGTTTTCAGAAATACTTTGAAATCTGCAATCTTTCTACTCTTAATGTTATTTTCTTCACGACAAAATTATGTACTTTACTGATGCAGTCAGTCACACCAGAATGTGGATCTGTCATTAGCTTGGTTTCTCTTGTGCAAAGGAGAGAGGCTACATCTCTGATGATTAGAACATAGCAGGACAAAGACAGATTCTTGATCCAAATGTTCACCCTTCTATGTCTTAACCAAAAGCTCCTTCAATTTCTCAGCTTCCTCAACTGTACTTAGAAACAATTACAGTGTTCACTACAAACACTTATTGTGTTGATTGAATATGCAGAGGTGGTTTAAATAACTCAGACCTGCCAATTATTTCCCGTGTGTGAAATTAATGTAAAGATTAGATAAAGCCACAGTGTAAGTCCAAGAGTGAATCACCAGCACACCCATGCTTCTAACTTATCAGCCTTGTCTGCATTAAACATAACTGTGTGCAGAAGTCAAGTGGAGTCAAGAACTGTTGGAGTTCAAAAGAAAGAATTTGGTGAAATGTACTTAACTTTGTGTTAACTGTTTGAATTATTTCAGGCTCTTAGCCTCAAAGTTAGTATGCAATAGGGAGGGGCAAAAATGTAAGAAAGGTTAACAATGTTTTCAAAGATGGGTTTGTTTACTCCAGTAACGAATTCACAACAATAGTAGCTGCAGGCTTTTAACTACTACAAAGTGTTTTCAAACATAGGGTCTCATGGGGCCTTGTTGCAAACTCAAGGTAATATCTAGCCACCTGATGACAATTTGATTATTCACGCTTACCAGCCTATCATGGCCTTTCTCACATCTTGACATTGCAGCCCTTGATTTCATTGGGACCTTTACATACTCATTTGTTTCCCAGGCAAATTGAGCTCTTCCATCTCGGAGCTTGTAGTAAATAGAATAGAAACCTGTGGCATCATCTTCCTCTCTCACAAATGAAGCAACAGCAGAGCAGTGCAGCACATCAGCTGTTTCAAGTTCCTCAAATGAGTTTTACTTTTGCAAAACAAGCCCTCTGACTTCCCACATTCAATGAGCTGCATCATGAGCAACATGACCAGCAGCTACGCTTGTTGTAATTTTTTAAACATGTGGAAAAAAAGCAAGATATCAACCATGTATTACCTTAACCAAGATGCCAAATTATCTAACTTGTTTCTCCAGGCAAGCAGCCCAACCACAGGGACAGCTCCCAGGAGCCAGTCAAGGTTGTCTGTCTGTCCATCTACTCAGGACATCTGCAGGTAAGTCCGGGTTAAATGATCCTATTAAATATTTCTTAGACCAGTATTTTGTAGTTTTGTTTCCTGACCTGAGAATCTTGCTCCTGCTTCTGCTCTGTCTTGTCCATGGATTTCGCGCCCCAAACCCTGCTTAGTTTTTCCTCAGTTTATCTTTATTTACCAACTTCCGGCCATGCTGTCATTTTCATCATTCTCTCTCTTTCTCTCTTTGTCTTCCCGTGACTTTCCTTTCCATTCCCATTTCCCACCCTCTGTCTGATGCCTTGTCTAGATCCTCCATCTTGCATGACATGTCAGAAGATGCATTTGAGCCCTGCACCCCTGTCACGGTGCTGAGCCATGCTAGAAAGGAGTCTGGTAAGAAACCAGTAAAACAGAAGCCTAGGAGAAGGAGAAGGGTCTCTCAGAGATATGAGCATTCAGAAGAGCAAGCAAAGGGGAGAAGAAATGACTTTCACCTCCAGATCTCAAGTCCCAAGTGGAGAGAACTTAATACGGAGTCTTCAGATTCATCTTCCACAGATGAGAGTCACTGGGTTCAGGCAAAAAGGCGAGCTCAGGTTAAATTCAGACTGTCTCGAAGAAGGAGAAATAATAATAAGCCATGTGGAAGCTTGGCTGGGTCCTCCACTCCTGACAGAATTGAACTTGTTGAGCTGGGATCCAAAGGTGAAAAGCACCAAGAGCTGATGGAATGTGGGAGTCATTCTTTAAACATCTGTAGAGGAAAAGTCATGAAGTACCAAGAATGCAGTCCTCCCTTGCCAAGGGGTCCCTTGGAGGAGAAGAGACCCCCAGGGAGCCATTCAGGGAGTAAAGGCAGATACTGCCACAGAGAGTCTCAACTCTTGCACACACTTAGGGAAAAAGAAGCAATCACAAAAAGATTTTCAGAAACTGATTCCAGTATTGAAATCCTGGCAGCTCCAGAAGGGGGCCAGTGTGTGGATGGCTCGGGGCTCCAGGTGAACACCTCTGCTCAGAAGCCTCCTGATGCCTGTGATGATGGGTCTGATAATTTCGAAGTGTGCAGGTCAGTAGCTGAAAGAAGAGACTTGATGCCACCCAAACATAGTTCTGGCTGGGAGCTCAGTGTATGTTTAAACTTCCCTCAAAGCATGACATTCACTTGTACTGTTACAGGTTGGATATAAGGTGATAAAATGAAAAGCAGAAGACTATGAGCATAGACACAAAAAACATGCATAATTAGATTTATTCCCTTCCTTTTAGTCAACAGCTTACTCTGAAATAGAGGTGGAAAAGGCAACTGAGTTTTGTACATATTCTGCTTAAAACCATGATGATGGAAGCAGAAGGTGACTGTGTGGAAATGTTCAGTCCAAAGACGGTCAATTTTCTGCAGCCTGACAGAAAAAAATTCAAGCCAGAGGTTCTTAAAGGTCAGGTTTTTGCATCAGAAAAATCTTCTCTGCTGTTGGCTGCAATTTATTCTTCGGTTGTCTGACTCAGCAGGGTAACTCAAGAGCCAAAGGGCAGGGACACAGGTCCTGGGCTCGTTGTCTGGGTGCCAGAGCCTCTAGAGGAAGGGAGCCTCATTCACTTTACCTATAATCATGCACTGGTGATTTTTAGCTCTGGGGACATTTCCTAGCAATAGGACCATTTTGTTCTTTTGTTTGTTTGGTTTTTGTTTGTTTGTTTGTTTGTTTTGTTTTGTTCTTGTTTTTTACCTCAAAGCATATATTTTTTTAAAGATAACTTAATGCTGAAAGAAGTAGTGTGCTCTCTATTATTGTAGACATAAGACAAATTTAAATTTAAATTTCTTTCATGTTATACTAAATCATTTAAATTGAATTCTAAGATCAAGTAAAGATTTGTATTGCATATTGTTTATCAGGTCTTGTTTTTATAAAAGCTGAAGTTATTTTATAAAACCTACTATGTGCATGCATTGGAGACAATATGAACTAGAGAATGTAGTCCATATCCATTCAGGCCAGAACAAGAAGACTTAAGGTCTGGATGTGAATAACAGCACAATTTGGCCTCTGAAAGTTGTATCAGATAATTACTCATAAAATGTTCATTTGTTGCATTGTTTAAGCGTGTTATGTACTGGGCTTTATTCTGAGCATTGAACATTTATAGTGCATGGCATTTGTGTGGTTTCTGATAGGGTAGCACTTATAGTTGGGTGAAGAACACAGATACAAAAATTATTTCACAGTTGTACATATTTACAATCCCAATGAAGGATTTAGAAGTACATGACACAGGGACTGAAGATACTCTAGAAATCAGAGGGCAATCAAAGGACAAGGGGGCGCTGATGGAGGAAAGAAGCAGGAAGCCCATCCTACAGAGGATACTGGCCACAGGAAGCCACGGAAAGTGAGGATGTGGCAAGGGTGTGGCAGTCCAGAAAGCCAAGAGGCTGCTGCAGTGGCCAGGATGTGGTGGGTGAGGGAAGTGGATGATAGAGATTCAGATGAAGAAGTGGGATGGGCAAGAATTTCCAAGGCCTTAAAACATGCTAGGGAATTTTAAAAGTTTAGCAGTGAAGTGAGAGAGACTAGGGAAAGGGTTCAGTGGGCAGAGTTCCCATGGTAAATGCATGAAGATCTGAATTCAGATCCACAGAACACATGTTCTTAAAAAGCCAGAGGCAGCAGCATGTACTTATAATCTCTCAATATTAGGGAGGCAGAGATAGGGGGATTCTCAGAGCTTCCTGGTTAGCTATTCTAGCCAAGTCAGTAAGCTCCTGGTACACTTAGAGATCCTGTCTCAAAATACAAGGTGAGGGGCCAGCAGGATGGCTCAGTGTGGAAGGGTGCTTGCCACCAACTCTAAAGACCTGAGTTCAATAACCAAGACCCACATTATGGAAGGACAGATTCAATTCTCCTAAACAGTCTTCTAACCCTACATATACACACAATGGAAAGCATGTGCCTACAAACACACACACACACACACACACACACACACACACACACGCAGGCATGCACACACATATATGTGCATACACAAATAAATAAATACATAAACCAACAAATGCAATAATTAATTTTTTCAAATAATAATCAAATAGAGAGAAACTGGGGAAGAAATTTGACCTCTGACTCCATACATGCATGCATGTACATGCACCCATACATACATATATGATACACATAACACACACACACACACACACACACATACACGCACACACATCATGCAAGTAAAATGGCATCATGTGATTTGTATGTGTGTTTCTTATAATTTTTGATTATGATGATTATATGTCTTTACTGAAAGCTACACTATTTCTGATCTAAACTGATAATGTTCAGCTTAAACTCTTCTGTTGTTATTTCCCAAGTCTACTTCTAATATTATTTAATAAATGACACTCATAGAAGCTAATTTACTGGTTACTGGAAGAGAAAAAGTAATGTTTACAGCTAGATACAGAGTGATAGGTTCTCATACCTCACAAGCACTGCTGTGTGTGTGTGTTGTGGGGGAGGTACTTCCAAGGAAAAGAGATTTATTTAACTTAAGCTTTTACAAGTGAGAGTAAGACAAAGGACCTATAGGTATTATTTCTGCTGTATGCTGCCATCAAAATAACCAGCTGAGCAACCACTATGGATCGCATATCGTACTGGAGGCTGAGAACTAATAGTGTCAAGAGACTTGACATTTCCCTTAGCTGATCTGTTGTCTAAGTGGGAGACACTGAATGTACACCTGAAAAGACAAAGATTTAAGAGACTGAAGGTTAAGTGTAAGTAAAGAAATCCGGCCGGATTTTGAAGGAAAAGAATATTGTCCTGTTCTGAGATGCTGCAGAAATCCCTTTAGATGAGGTGGGACTAGAGCTAAGCAAAGTGAACTTTAGATTGATAAAGAAGCATGAATGGAATTTCAGACATTCAAGCTGGTGCAGATACCACTAGGTCAGACAACATTTTGCACTGAAGTTTCTGTGAATTTGTGTGGGTAGATTGGAAGAATAATACAGGCTAATAAAACTTTCAAAGAATTTTGGAGAAAATACAGAATCATTCCAAGATGTTTAGCCCTGTTCTACTAACCTCTACTTCCCAATGGCCTTCATAACCTTCTTAAGCTTGAGTCTTTTACCTTAAAAGCTGAGATTGGGCAGGAGGAGTGTGCTACCTATACCCATATTCAGCCAGAGAATGCTTGTCACTGGCGTTCTTACATCCCATAGGAATCTTCATGACACTCTTTTAAAAAATAAAAATGTTCCAGTGTAAAAATAAATAAAGATTTTGCTAAATAAACTAGGCTAGAAGAGCCACATAGACGTCACCATGTCTCTGGTGATGTACCGTCAAAGGGACCTCGTGTATAGGCAGAAGTGCCTACCTTACTGTGAGTTAAGTATGATAGAGTAATAAGTTAGTGAAAGGGAGAGTGGATGACATGCTGGTCGTCCACTAAGTGATAGGAACCATCTTGTTTGTTAGCTTTAGTGAGAGCATAAGACAAAGTTGTTGGAGATCATGGCACCTATGGGAACCTGAGAAACAGGAGATACTGATACTGGCAAATGCAAGAGGCATCGGAGGCCAGTTGACTTGAGAAAGGTGTGATGAGTTCCACTATAAGCAGACCATTTCAGGTTCCAATGACATTCTAGTGTAAGCTGTCCATCAGTCAATCCCAGGCATGTTAGTGATCAGCCCTGGACACATGCACATAAAAGCATCCTTAAATGGACTCAATAAGTTATATATGCATGTGTGCATGTGTGTACGTATCCATGGAACAATAATAATTAAAGAAGAGGTCACAAATTTTATAAAGGGTGATACTAGAGGAGATGGGAGGATAGGTAGTGATCTAGATGCAGTTCTCATGTATAAAACTCTCAAGACATAAACTAATAATATACATGTTATTAAAATGCAGGACAATTGGAACTGACTATAATTTTCCAGTCATTAGTGAGCTATATATCACAATACCAAACAACTACCTATGTGTAATTCATACAGGTTAATATAACATGAAATATTAACAAAACAAACAGTTATTAACTGTGGAAAATCTCCTCAAGGCCAGGGAAGAAAGAAAGATTTGGGGATCATTCAGAGAGGAGTGGCAGTGGTAGCCAAAAAAGAAAATTAAATCCCTGCAAGAGATGCTGTGTAGGAGAAATGCTTCCAGATGGACCACAGGCACCAGGCTCCTCACATAGGAAGGACGAGGATGGGGAGAGAAGCAGCAGATGCCTGTGAACTTACAGTTCTGTTGCTTCAGACATGCAAAGGCAGGAGCAGCCTTAGTCACAACCACGAAGAAGAAGCAACCCCTGAGCCCTTCCTCCTTTGCTGTTCCTGGCATTTGGTCCCCATGTGGACCCCATATCCTCTTTCACATAGTTGGTCACAGCCTTGTTCTGGAAAAGCATTGCTATTAACCAATTGTGAGTCATAGACGGAATCATCGTGTTATGTTGCCCATCATCTGTGCTGCTGGAGAGTCTATAGACAAATGACACCAAAAAGAGAAAAAGATCAGAACACGTTAGCCTCTTGTTGAAGGTTTAGTGGTGTGTACATTGCTCTCAGTGGGGAGTACACAATCTTTAAAATGATTTGTAGATGCCCGCATGGTCTCTGTGTGAGATCTGCCTCTCCAGCGCTGGTACGCTCCATTAACTGTGACATACCTGTGCACATCTCTCCCTAACTCCCTAAAAGAATCTAAGTCTTTTCTTTACATGGCCTTGATTAATCCTTCCTCCTCTGACCCTCACCAGACTGATTGCTAGGCACCATTCCTCAGTTTAGAAGATATTTCCCCCAGGACATTCTACTCGCCTCCTGACTCAAGATCCTCCACAGTCAGGTCCACAGCAGAATTTTTTTTTACTATTTTTCTTCATTTTTACAGATAACTTTACTCTGCTTGCTTGTTCCCCTCCACACATGCTCATCTTCCCCTTTCTCCACCATCGCTTACCCCTTGTGTTGGTCCCCTGCTTCGTCCCAGATAATTCTTCTGCCTTACTCATACACACATGCACACACATTGCTTAATTTAGACTCCACATGTGAGAGAAAACACACAACATATTTTTCACTGACAAAATGCAACTATTTTTTGCTTAACTGTCATCTTTTTCTCCCTGACATTTCCAACAGCACCTTGCAGGTAGCACAAACTGCTCGACACAGTTTTTGAATAAATTTAAGGAAAATGGACTTTCACGATATTGATGCAGACTATGTGAAGCCATAGGAACCAGTTCTGGGTGACCTTGCCTACTATAAAATCTACCTATAAAGGATTATTGACTCCTGTGTTTCAAAGACCCTAATAGGACTCTGCATCCACTAGAAGGGTTGTTAAAACATAGACCATGGGTCATTCCTAGAGTCTCCTGCACTCTGGTGTTGGAACTGTGAATTTACATTTCTAGGGTATCCCCAGATGATATTGATGCTTCAGATTAAATGCCATGTCTTAAGAGCCATTGTTCTATGCTGTGTCTCCTCCTGGTTTATGTTGGAAGAAAGTGGAGGAAAGAGAAGCAAAAGATGAGTTTGGGAAGCTAAATTTTAGATATATGTGTCACATTTCTTTGAGTTCTGACACAAAGCATAACTCAGTTTCTTTCTTGTTCATAATCATAGGCTGATATAGTTGAATCTTTACCAGAAACCCAATCATCCTGGTTCAGCTGTTGCTTCCATTCAAAGCCACTTCCTCAACTCAGCTAACCCCGTTTCATTCTGTGAGACCACAAGCTTCCTGAATCCTGTTTCTGGCTCTTGTTTCGTCTATGTAGGATGTGTCCATTCTCTAACAAGTCACATCATTTCACTCCCCAGAAGTTGTTCCTGTTCTGTGCTGTATTTCTCAATTCTACTGTTCCAGTCAGGTCCTTTTTTTTTTTTTTTTTTAACTTTTTCTCTATGGGGGTTAAACCCAGAGACCTATACATGCTAGAATGCTACATTTTCATTTCACTTCTATCAGGGTTTCCCTACCTAGAAATGGTGAATACTCATTTAAAGTAAGTGGAAACAGAAAAGGATGCATTAACCCGGCATGGCGGCAGATGCTTATATTACTTAGGAAGCTGAGGCAGGATGATCATGAGTTCAATGACATACTGGGATACATAGAAAAGCCCTGTCTCAAAAATTGAAAGAAAAAAATAGCTCATCAACTGTAGAAATCCAGATATCTAGATAGCTCCAGAAACTTCAGATACTCAAATAATGTGGCTCTCTTTTTGCCTGTATGTTGTCATTTTCTATAACTAAAGATAGATTTTCTGTACATTGCAAAGGGAAGAGTTAGTGTAGACAGAGGCAACTTCAGGTTTACATTTCATTAGCAATGGTCTGAAAGAGAAAGGAAACAGTTCCAACCACTTGGAAATAAATCCCCTGTAAGGGAATATAATTAGTCTGGCTTAGGTCGCAGGCATCCTAGAGTCCATCACACCAGGAGTATAGGGGGTAAAGCCCTTGGGTAGGAAAGCTGGGTTTAAAATGGAGCTATCAGCAACTCTTCTGGAATATTATGGATTGGGAAAGGATATGTAAATAGCAAAAAAGAACAACATCTCTAGCAGAGGTGGAAAAGAATTAGGAGAATGGAGAAAGAAAAAAAAACTAGAGAACTACAAGGGTGCTCAATTACACCGGCATTAACCACATCATGGTCTTCCTCCTTTCTATTGTCCTCTCCAAATGCTCAGTCTTAGATATGCTTCAATTTTCACCTCACTCTAATCCTGTTCTCTGAAGCCTTTCCAAGCTAGCATGGCCCACAGTGAGCTTTCCTTTCTTGCAATTCCTACAGTGAATATCACATACCTAGTACTCAATTATCCTAATTTCATACATTTATTCTCTGTTCTCTCTGTATTCTTTGATGATAGTACTATGTCTTGCATCCATTTTATGCCCTTGAATATGTATCACAATCGTTGCATTGCTCAAGAAGCACTTTTGAAATGGCTTTTGTAACCAGGGAGTACTAAGAGGAAAGGCTTGCACAAACCATGGGGATAGTATTGAGAACTGGATGCACAGTGTAGAATGAGTCAGGAATACTGAGTTTCTTCCATTGTTTCTTTAAAGGGGAAAAGCTAGAGGCAGGTAATAATTCCTGGAAGTGCCCTGGTTTACTTGAGTCGATTGGAGACAGAAGATACGTGGCTGCAACTTTCATATGTGTTCTGCATGTTCTCATTTTATTAAGGTATTTGAGGGGCAAGCATGGTGGCTCATACCTTTAATCCCAGTGCTTGGAAGGCAGACGCAAGTGGATAGATCTCTGTGAGCTTAAGACCAGACTACCCTTCATAACAAGTCCCAGGTCAACCAAGGCTACATAGTAAGACCTTATCTCAAATGCATAGCCAAATAGCAGCAAATGAAAACTTTTCGAGAGCAACAAGAACATACTTTTTGAAGAAAATAAATTGTAAAAAGTTATCTAAATAACTTCTAAGAACTGTGCCTGAGAGTCTGCCAGAATTGTGTTGAAAACTGATCTTCATACCCAGCCATTCATTATTTAGACAGATCTCACAAAGAATTTGGAATGCTCTGGTTGATGAGATGGCTCAGTGTGTAAAGGCACATGTAGCCAAAGCCTGACTTCCTGAGTTCAGTCCCTGGGACTTACACGGGAGAAAGAGAGAACCAAGCCCCACACAGACAAATAATAAATAAATACACAATTTTCAATTAAACCATGACCAAAATGAGAGCATTGGCTATGGTAGATAAAATAGGTGTATCTTTCTTTGATGTTAGTATCTCCTCAGATTAAGGATATTGGTTACAGAATCAAACATCCAATAAAATTTGAATTTAAGTTAAATAAAGAAGTGTTCTTTGGGACATACCAGTTCAAAGAAAGCATTCACTGTTTCTTAGAACTTTAAATTAGATGGACATTCTCTGTACTTTTATAATGGGTAGCAAGGGCAAATTAGGGTAAGATAGACAATATTGTTGAAGTCCTGTCTGGGTCCATGACTGTAACTATGGAGACTACAGCATGCACGAAGTATAATTTGCCTCCACAATAGCTCATTCAAGTACAGACATAGCCAGGAAGGCCGCTGAGCATGAGCCTAAGGGAGAGACATCACAAAACATTGGGGAGTTACCAATTTCACATACACATGCTTTAGGCGAAGTAGAGATATAAAAGCTGAGACAAATGTGATGCTTTTTTTCAAGTAAAATAACACTTTAGTGAGTAGTTTTGCACTAGGTAGTTAGATAAAATATAAACTTTTTATTTATCGTGTGTGTGTGTGTGTGTGTGTGTGTGTGTGCGTGCGTGCGTGTGTGTGTGTGTGTGTGTGTGTGTGTGTGTTACATGTGTGCCATGGTGCACATGTGGTTGATGGAGGACAACTTTCATGATTCCTTTCTGTCCTACTACTGTGTGGGTCCTGGAGTCCAAATTCAGGTTGTCAGACTTGGTAATAAGTGCCTTTACTGGCTAGACATCTCACTGGCTCTATAAAACTCTTTTTGCTTTAACTTTCTAAACAATTATCAGTCATTGAGAAGATGTTTTTTTCATGAATTCACCATCACCTAGGTGAGCCTCCACGTATGTGCTCAGTGAAGACCCTTGGGACACCAGCATGGATTGCTGTCTGTACTTCATGGGCATATTATTTTCTGTGGCAATCTTGTTCTCTTTCTTAGTCTCTAGTTCTGAGAAAGTTCCTTAAGTCTTGCTCCTTGTATTTTTCACCTGTTGATCCTGGGTGTGTATTCAGTTAGTGGTATACTGTGATCCTTTCTTGAAAACAGGTGAAACTGACCGTCTGTAATTGTCAAAGTTCTTTCCATGACAGTCTTTGTTACTTTCTATTGCGGTGACAGACACCATGACCAAGGCAGCTTACAGAAGCAAGAGTTGATTTGGGGCTCACAGTTTCAGGGGGTGAGTTCATGACCATCAGGTTGGGCGCAGCACAGCAGGCAGGCAAGCAAGGTGTTGGAGCAGTAGCTAAGAGCTCATATCTTAAGACACAATGAGGATGGGGGTGAAGGAGAGGGAGACTGGAAATGGCATGGGGCTTTGAAACCTCAAAGCCCACCTCAGTGACACAACTTCTAGTCCTTCCCAAACAGTTCCAGTAACTGGGGACAAAGTATTCAAACATATGAGTCTGTGCTGGTCGTTCTCATGCAAACCATCATAATGGGTAAGAGATAAGCTGTTCCGTCTGTAGCGTTGAGATTAGAAAAGTTATCCTATGTAATACCATGGGAAACATTCATTCCTAAGAGACAGTAAGTGCTTCAGAAAGCTCAAAGCTTTGTTCTCTTCCTTATACTGGGGCCGTTGTTTTGCTGAGTCTTTGGGGCATTCAGAGCACCCTTTATCCAGTTCATCCTAATAGCATCTAAAAGAAGGGTAGTGGTGCATACCTGTAATCCTAGCACTTGGGAGGTGGAGGTAGGAGGATCAAACAAGTTCAAGGCCAACTTCAGCTACCTAGAGTGTTAGGGCCAGTGGGAACTACATGATGTTCTGCTTCCAACAAACAAACAAACAAAATAAAACAGCAGCTGAGTTGGTAGAAACTGCAGATGTAAATAGCATTGCTGACCTTCCAGAGGCACAATACATGGGAGAGTACCCAAGAGAGTCTGAAGTCATGTTGTAGACTCTCTCCACCTAGGATGAAGGTTAAACTTGGAAAAACTTAAGTGGTCCCCTCTTTGCTTATGCCGTCGCATGAGCACAAGCTGTGCATACAGTGCTCATCTCCTGCACTACGACGCATTAGAACCAATCTCTTCCTTGGAAAGAATGATGGCATGCATCCATTGCAGTCCCTGGGTAGAAACTCAGATGCATACCATGCTTCTTTATCTCACAAAGCAAAGATTTCTCCACCAACAGAAGGAAAAACATTTGTAAGGCAACATTTTTAATGTTACAAATGTTTAGTGTTATTTATCACATTCTTTCAGCATTTATCAAAATATTTTATTTTGAATGAATAGAAACAATGAAGATACTGAGATAAATAAGATATAAAAAGATAAATCAAAAGGAGTATTAAAATGGCATTCTGTATGCTTATATATATTTAAAGATATGCCATACTATTTTATGTAGCTTTTTAGCCTTTGAAAATTTTATTCATATATACAATGAAATATGATCATATAATCCTCCAGTTCTACTCAGTCTCCCCAATACATCTGCCTTACAGTTTCACCCCAAGCCTCTGTGTAAGTCCAGTTAATACTATGTGGGTGTGAGTTCATCCTTTGGAACAGAGATATAGATTGTTCTTAGCTGGGAGTTTGTTGTTGTTGTTTTTATAATTGTTTACAATGTTAGTGATAATCTTCACAGTAGTAAAATGGTGGTGTCATCAATAATGCTGATTATATCTGACTGGTAAATTATTTCATATAATCAGAACATCTTGCATTGATTAATTGCTTTCTAGTATGGCTAAATAGATTCTACAAATTTTTGAAATTGCATGCATTCTGCAGGCCAGCTGTTTAAGCTGTGCTTTCAGAAAAGGGCAAACAAAAGTAGATAGTTATTTGCTTCCAAACCATACGGAAGTAGATTTGAATATCAGTGGGGAATTTTGTAATCTCAGAAAACCTCAGGCAAAAGTAAATATAAGATGCTTTTTGAGATATGTCAGCCTGCTTCACACAGTTGGCGACTTTATACTGAGTAACATTTATTTTCTTTCTTTTTCTCATAATTTCTAAGTTTGGTAAATACTCATAGCAAAGTGAAAAATATTTAATAGGAAATATTAATTACACTAAGTTTACTTCTTTAATTCGAAAACATTATATATTCAGGATTATAGGTATTTTCAAATGGATGTTTCCTTAGATGAAATTTATCTATCTAGTGGACATTATAAAATTTCTCCTCTCTAAATACCAAAACAAAACAAGGAGCCTATCCCACAGATCCATTTCTAGCACTGCTGGGTGCACTACATTAGATATACTATATATTCAGGCAAACAGAAAATGAACATTGTTGTGACCCGGTCATTAAGGCAACACTTGTTGCTACCATGTCTGTGATTTTTATCACTCTTTGAACATTTCCTCAACTTAAATGACCATATTTAGGTTTTCTCTTCCTAATAACCATTGCAGAATAGTTGGATTCACATCACATTTTCTGCGATAATCCTCAGGTTTAGATCAATATAAACACTAGTATCTGGTTTAGTCGGAACTTAAAACGCCTCTTCAGCTGCTCAGTGAGATCTCTTTTATTCACACTCAGATGGTCTGTAGCGGCCAGTGCTCTCCATCCCAGATTCAAGCAGCATCCAAAGAGGAGAATCTTAATGACCGGGACTCTCTTCCAGGTGTGTGTAGAACTGAAGATGCCATAACACAGGTGTGTGTGTGTGTTTTAGACAGGTTTTACTTAAGATGGTCTACAGAGACCCTTCTTCTTCAGGGAGATGAATAACTTGTGTTCTGGTCCTGCAGACAGAATTCAGGGCCTTGCCCGGGTTGAACAATGTTCTACCACTGAGGTACATTCCTGGCTCCTTACAATTAGATTTTATTTGAGACATTATACTGTGGAATTTCTTCTCTCCCTGAGCTTTCCCAGCAAGTGATTAATCACCACAGCCCCTAGCTTCTACTGCTTCATTTTTAAGCCGCTCTCTGAGCCTTGTCTTATCAATTCTTCCATCTTTATTTTGGAAATTCTTTCATATAACCTAGGCCAACAACTCTTTCCAACATAACCAAATTAAAACGTTTACTGTGCTCCATGGTGACGACAATGGAGAAAACAGGAATGAGGAATGAAAACAAAACAATGAAATACAAGCTATACACGCCGTACAATCGCCCCGTGCATCTTGCTTCCAGTCAGGATTATAAAGCCTCACAATCTACACAGTAGCGTTAGAAAGGACCTGAGGACCTGAAACAGCATTTCTCAAGCAGATTCCCAATCTGAACTGCTGTTAGACTCGCCAGGGACCTTTAAAAATTTAAAAAAAAAAAAAAAAAAAAAAAAAAACTTCATTTTCCAGATCCCCCTGGAGGTCTCAGTATGAGAGAATTATCAAGAATATACAGGATGATTCTAAAACAGAAGTTACCCTAACCCTGGCCATATGCATATATAGATAGATAGATAGATAGATAGATAGATAGATAGATAGATAGATAGATAGATAGATAGATAGATAGATATAGATATGCATGGGAGAAAGAAGAAGGGGAGGAGGGAGGGAGGAAGAAGGAAGAGAAGGAGAGAGAATTTTAAAAAGCAATTAAGAAAAAAAATTATGAGGCATTCCCCTTGGCTTTATGATATAATTTAAACACCTAAAAATGGAGCCTGATGGTGATCAATAAGTGAAAATTATTTCCTTCCCTCTCC
>CABHPH010154031.1:29435-44348 GCA_902168325.1 Peromyscus nudipes
GCCTGATGGTGATCAATAAGTGAAAATTATTTCCTTCCCTCTCCCGAGGCCATCTAAAATTTAGGATAGTGGTTACAAAATGAGCAGTTTTATTGTTAGGTTAGAAAACACAGTTACTTTTAGCTCTTGGATTAAACTTCAAATTTTTCAACAAGCTGGTATAGAATAGTACAACTTACTTTTAAATGGAGTCTACATCTGGAAATTCATTAAATAATCAAACCAAGGGGTTCCAACCTGAGATTACTAGATCAGAAAATCTGGGAACTAGGTCCAGCTGTCTGGCTTTTAACTTGTCCTCTGTGTGTATCTGTCCGGTGTACACTAAAGTCTGAGAATCATAGGACTGCAAATAAGAAACCAGGCCACTCTATATCCATCCTGCAATGAGATGACGATAGAGTGGATGCTTTGGAGTGTGAGGAGAAAGAGACTATAAGAGAGTGTGATGAGAGACAGAAAAACACAAAGCCAAATGAAGAGACAGCCTGTTTGCAATAGGGTCTTCCCATCAAGTTCTGGAAGGTAACTAAAGAGCAATCGTAGTATGCAATACTTTGGGGTTTCTAGAACCACTCTCTTGTAAATAACTCCTATACCTGGCTGACTGTATCTACACAGTGAGAGCTGGTGTATGTGCGGGAGCCGCCTGCCGCATCTGCCAGCAGATACTTCTCTGTCTGTATCTATGCTGCAAAGACAGGGGAGTTTCTAACATCTTTTTGCTTATCTTTATTTATAATTGTGGATGATAAAAATTGAGCCTAATAACACTAAAAATACCTCCTTAGAATTATGTCTCACTTGAATTTTTCAGTCTTACAAACAATCCCTGAGAGATCTCCAGGCAGATATAAAACAAATCTTTATGATGTCTCAGAAAATATAGGAAAAATCCTGACTGTGGGATATGCATTTTATATTATCAATTTAGTCATTTATATGCAGCCAAAGTCATAAAGAAAGATCAGAAAAGATCAAAGCCTTTGAGGAAAACTGTGTCTTTTGCCTTCGAAGGAAGTTTTTCTCCAAACTTAAAAAAGAATGGGGAGGGCAGAGAAATGATGTTTCATAGAGGAAGGATTATCCTAAAAGCTACATCCCTACCTTTTCTCTCCTTCATGGGGAATATTCAGGCAAATGTAGTTAATTCTAAAACTAATGGCAATCTATTCCCATGCTTCCTACACCTGGTTGGTGTCATTCCTGAGGCTATAGATTCCAGCACAGGGAGTTGGAAATAATACAATATATTCTACAAACCCAATGAGAGTCTAAGAAAATTCTCAAAGCTAGGCATGGTGGCACATCCCTATCATAGACTGGAACAGGAGGAGTGTAAATTCTTTGTCAGCCTAAGCCAGAAAGCAAGAGCCTATCTCTCTCTATATATATAAATGAAGCCCTCTAAAAGAGCCTCACCCACTGTTACAGTTCGAGCCTGCAATGTGTCCCATGGGATCATTTGCCCTTGACTCCCAGAGGATGCTGAACTTTAAAGAGGCAGAACCTGGGGCTGGAGGGATGGACCAGGAGTTAGGAGCACTCACTGCTCTTCCAGTCCAGAGTTCAGTTCCCAGCACTCAAGTCAGGCAGCAAATAATCATCTGTAATTCTAGCTTCAGGGACTCTGGTGCCTTCCTCTGGCCTCTGTCAGTACCTCCGCATATGGCATATACACCCATGCACATAAAAATAAAAATCTTTAAATATAAAGGAAATAGGCCCAGACTGGTAGACATAGATTACAGAGGCTGGCATTGGAAGGTTACACTCAATCCTGATTCTATCTTGCTGTGTTTCCTGGTCCATTATGATATTAGAATAATCCCAACACCTGCTGCTGTCACTGCCAACTCTAAGAAAGCTGTTCCCATGCTATGCATCATCCATCATGGTAGACTAAAGCCCTCCAAAGCCAAAACAAACCCGTCCTCCTTCAGTCGGTTCTGTCAAATATTAGCTATGCAAACATAACTAATGTCTCCACTATGAGACAAACTCCTTAGTTTAGACAAGAATACAGGAGTCTCTGAATCCTCCAACCCAATTAGGATTTAAATTTCTGCTATTGATGGCAGATATCATCTCCAGAGGAGAGAAGGGCCTAGAGGGAACAGTGCCAATAGAACCTTCCCAATCTGTTACAGAACCCAAGGCCTGGGAATGCAAGTGAGACTTGGCCTTCTCTGCCTCCATTATTGGCACAGCAGGATAATCATTATCTTCTCTGCTGTTTTCCCTCAGTGTGGTATCTGGTGGGAAGAAAATGCAGCTGATTACTGATGCTTTGGATTGGTTCCAGGAACATTGAGAGGAGTCGGGAGCATTGCTGTATCATTGCCTTAGTTGTTTATCATCCCCTACAGTCCCGTGCAGATGGTCTAAGATTTCGACCAAGTCATTGGTGACAAATTAGGGCATAAAATAACACACAGGAAGACATGTTATATAGCAGCCTTTTGGAGTTGAAAATACTGCATTGAGAAAATGAGACACTTTATAAACATCACTTATGCACAAGGAGCTGTCACTCATCTGTGGGTGGTTTTTTTGTTTGTTTGTTTGTTTGTTTTTTAAGAAAAAAAGAAACATGCAGACTGGCCAGAATTATCATCGCAAAACTATACTCATTGCTTCTTTAACATTTTTATTCTTATAACAAGTAAGGCAATGCTAATAGTTTTTATTTGAATTTTCAAAATGTTTTAAATCTTAAACTTGATAGTAGTTTAGATTTATCATCATCTCTGATAAGGAAATTTTAGAAATCTAGTTTCTGAAAACTTTTTTTTTAATTTATAGAAATGTCTACTGGCTCCATACAAATAAGGAGAGCTGGAAGCAGCTGTTGGTAAAAACTGTTAGCAAACACTGTCCATCTTTTCCTCTGCTTATTAGCTGAGTTACTTCTCCTTTCTGCTGAAAATCACCCTGCTGGACTTCCTCTGCTGCTCAAATAGGATACAAAATTGGCACACCTCAGCTCAGTTCCTCAAATGCAAATTGAAGAGTGCATGGTATATAAAACTATTACACATTCCTCACTTTAACTCTGCGTGAACTTTCCCAAACCGTAACTGATCCCCTGATAACTGGAAGCCACTTCTGGGAACCGCTGGCTCATTTGACTAAGCCCCCTTTGGTCTCTGTTCTGTTCACGTTTCAGTATGATGGTCTGGCAGCACCAATTCCTTCACGGTCTAGTGGTTAGACATTTTCACCCTGACTTGTTGACAGTCTTCCCAATTAATATAAATACAAATACATGAAAACACGCTACCCCACAACTGATAAGCATGGATCTACTTATTTTTATAGTATGTTATAATAATAGGTTATGACCTACATAGATGAGACAGTCAACACAGAGACATGCTGGAGTCTGGGTGGTGGAGGTTTTCAGAGCAAAGTCAGCTCAAGAAATGGAGTCCCTTCATCACAGGGAAGGAGAAAATAGAGGATGCTCCATGAAAGATCTGAAAATTAGGGTTTTTTTTAGATGAATCTTCAATTTAAATGTGTTCTTAAATTAAGATGAGGTGTTATTAAGAAAGGTAAGATATCATATGAAATCATATTTGAGGACATACCCAGAGGTAGAAATTAAGATAACCAAGGCAAAAGACTGAGAAAATAACTGTCTGACCACTAATCATTTGGTAAAGTATATACTTAATATGCATGAAGCCCTGAATTCCATCCAGAGCACTGAATGGCCTTGGCACGGTAGCACATGCCTCTCATCTCAGCACTTAGGAGCTAGAGGTAGAAGACTCAGAAGTACAAGGCCATCCTTGTCTACATAACAGCCTGGGCTTCATGAGACCACATCTCAAAAGAAAAAGTGAAAGGTAATTGAAAATAGTATTCCATAGGTTGTATTTATCACTAATTTAATTCTTACTGAAATTCTATAAGAGAGACATTTGATTTTCCTACTTTCCAGCTGCGGAATTTGAAACACAAGAGATAAGGTAATTCAGCACTCATGGAACACACGTAGAAGCTTACTTATGAATTCAACATCGATGTTTCTTTTCACAAGGACACAGTTGTTCTCAACATCGGTCACATTGTCACACATTTGTGAACCAGCTGCACTGAACAGAAGACACCGTGAGGACTGCTACCCTGCCTGTTAGCTTGAGGGTCACCCAGATCTGTGCACAAGAGCACGCACTTGCAGCTAAACTCACAGAAGTTGGTTCTGTGCCACGCTGCCGCACATAGATGATGTCAGTGACCCTCTAGCCTCACCTTGTAAGTGCTGGGATTACAGGTGGGCACCCTCACGCTTGAGTTGTGTAGCTAGGCAACCAGGGTTTCATTCTTGCTAAGCAAGTAATCCACCAACTAAGCTGAGTTCCCAGACCAAGAAGTTAGGGTTTTAGGAGATTCTAAGTAACTATGTTTCAAGAATGTCTTCCAATGGAAGGAGAAAACTCTTTATTTAATTTTTTTATTTATTGACATTATAATATAATTGCATCATTTCACACTTCCCTTTCCTCCCCCCAAACTCTTCCATGTACGGCATGTACTCTTCTCCTCCCTTTTAAATTCATGGCCTCTTTTTCTTTAATTGCTGGTTTTGTGTGTGTGTGTGTGTGTGTGTGTGTGTGTGTCTGTGTGTGTGTGTGTGTGTCTGTGTGTGTGTGTGTGTGTCTGTGTGTGTCTGTGTGTCTGTGTGTGTCTGTGTCTGTGTCTGTATGTGTGTGTGCTCCTAAATACAATGTGTTCAGTCTGTATAATATTACTTGTGTGTAAATGTTTTCGGTGCTGACCATTTGGCATTGGATAATCAATTGGGGTGCAGCTCCCTGGGGAAGACCATCTCCCCTGCTCTCAGCGTTCTCTAGTTGCCTGTTCTTTGACTAGGCTTGAGGCCTCTTGAGCGCTCTCCCTTTCTGTGTCAGCATGTCTGCTGGCATGGTTCTCGTACAGGTTGTGTTTCAGCGGCCATGTGAGTTAGACTTCTTGGTTGTGGCTTCTGACATTTGTAGGTGACAGCTTAAGACAACTTCTACATCTGTTAACAGCTCAGAACTGCCACAGAGGGGCATGAGTGTGGAGTTTAGGGATAGAATACTTACTTGCTTTGTATGTGGCAGGACGTGAGGAGAGCGGGAAGAGAGGAAGAAGGGGAGGAGGAGAGAAGAAGAGTCAAAGAGGAATGGGAGGGAAGAAGCCAGGAAGGTAAGGAAGGGGGAAAGACCTGCCAGAAAGAAACCAGTGGGAATAGAAAGAACATACTCAAAAGCACTGAAGAAAAATATTAGCATATTGATGGCAGTGTGAACATAGGGTCTGGAGTACATGAAAGGTTCAAAGATGAAAGTGAGGCGTTTAACCTGAGACGGTGGGGATTCTTATGAAATGAGATCTTTAAAAAGGAAAGCCATTCTGACTTCTACTGGAGGAGATGACTGGAAAGGGGGATTTTTTGGGGACAGGTAGAAACCTGAGGCCAGGGAAACGCCCAAAAATCTACAAGGATGACCCCAACTAAGACCCCCATCAATAGTGGATGCGTAGCCTGAACTGGACATCTCCTGTGATCAGACTGGTGACCACCCAATTGTCATCAGAAAGCCTTCATCCAGTGACTGATGGAAACAGATGCAGAGACCCACAGCCAAACATTAGGCTGAGCTTGGGGAATCCTGCTGAAGAGAGGTAGGAAGGATCATAGGAGCCAGAGGGGTCAAGGACATCACAAGAAAACTCACAGAACCAACTAGCCTGACTCACAGGAACGCACAGAATCTGAACCAACAACCAGGGAGCCTGCGTGGGACTGACCTAGGCCCTCTACATATATGTGACAGTTGTGTAGCTTGGTCTGTTTGTGGGTCTCCTAGCAATAGATACAGGGGCTGTCCCTAATGCTTTGGCTGGCTCTTGGGACCCTATTCCTCATCCTGGATTGCCTTGCCCAGCCTTAATGCAAGGGGAGGAGCTTAGTCTTACTGCAACTTGATATGCCATGCATAGTTTGATACCCATGGGAGGCCTACCCCTTTCTGAACAGAAACAGAGGCTTAGTGGATGGGGGAAGGGCATAGGGGAAGGAATGGGAGGAGAGGAGGGAGGGGAAAATGTGGTTAGGATACAAAATAAAAAATGATTTTTTTTTTAAAGAGGAAAGTCATCTTGGAGATGAGATGTAGGGATAGGTAAACATCCCAATGCGCATAGCCAGTTATTAGAATTGAAGAACTACTGGAGAGGCAGGGCTTTGACATTAATATTTTAAAGTCACAAGTCTAAGATCAATATTAAGGTAGTTATAAGGTAGAATAACTGAGAGGTTCATGCACAAAGCTCACAGGAAAGTGGAGGAGAAATGCCGGCCTAGCACTGAAGGATGGTGGGGGAATGACAGACAACCTTGGAGAAGAAGTGTGAGGTCCTGTTCGCTCAGCTTCATTTTGTCCTGCTTGCCAGATAAGCACTCTATGGGTGCTCTGTGGGAAGGCCACCTCCTTTTCTGTCTCAGAAAAACTGGCTTATTTGCACTTTTTTTTATTCTTAATGAAAATTTATGACCATTAAGTTCTACTCACCAGGGCCAAGAGAGATAAACAAGACAGTTGTTTTTTCACACATGAAGACATTTGCATGTTTGAAGACAACTATCAGGCCATCTCTGTCTTTCCCACCTTCCCCCCTCTGAGATGTTAAACGTGGGGATTTGTCTTTTTTGTCTCACAATTAAGATAATCACATGCACATTTGATTTGTAATTTTGAAATATAGTAGAGTCTTAGCTGTGAATTTAGATAGACTGGATTCTATATTCTCTATTATTTTACATCCTCTAGTCTCCAAAAGCCCAACATTTTCAGTTCCTCTTTGTAAGTGTCACTATTGTAATCTCTATCGTCATTGTATGCGCCTTGTGATTCCAGGTTTCCCAACTTTAAGTGTAGTGCTACAGGAGCAGAACGCCATAGGCCAGAAGGAAGGACATTCCAAGGAGGAGAACCGGTCAACGGTGCAGAAGCAGTTAGAGAGGGGAGAGGTTGTAGGGTTGGGTAGAGGATGTGACAGTGTGTCCTTAGGTTTAACTAAAGTGAGACCGTGAGCCTCTTAGGAGAAATGCAATCACAACAGCAAAGCAAACTGAGGGACTATCTGCCTGTCTGCCCTGACAGCTCTTTGAGGGAAAACATGGCAGACTCCTCTACTCAGTGGAGACATGGAAAATTACATTGCTTTTATTTTTAAACAATTTAAAAGCAAAACTACATGCAGAGCCTTGCATTACCTAGGAGCAATTTCTGTGGATTTTACTGATTATATGGGAGCAGCGCTGCCTTCCTTTATCGAGATATTTATACTCTACAGTATTTTCTCCACTATCACAAGCCTCCTAACAGCCACATAAGATTTTACAAATGAGAAAATCAAGTCTAAGAACTGGTCTTAAGTCATCCATTAGAGCAAACTGTCAAGCTAAGCTCCGTCACAAACGTTCCCGCAAGGGCCCACATCTTCCTGTTCACCTTGCTTTCTCTGGGCCAGGATTGTGTCATGATCGGCTCAAAGATCCAAATACATTGTCTTCTAACCCACCTATATGGAGTCAGGATTCACAACCTTGTCTGTGTGAGTGTGCGTTGTGACTAACCATCTGCTAAAAGCACTCAGAACCGAAACCTTGAAAGTAATGCCATGTATAAACCAAATACACAGAAGTCGTAGTGATGATACAAGGGTCCCATAGCTAGGCATAACAGAATTAAGAGTTCAAATTATGTACAAATCATATATGCTTTAAATAAATAAGCAAAGTAAGCACAGATGCTTGTACCTGCCATGGGCCAAGTGGGAGGTTCTTATTTAATTTTCATAGCTCCTTAAGCATTATTTTTAACTTATCTTTTCAAATGAGCAAACTGAGAATTTTCCTAACTTACTGGCACAAAGAGTGAGGTCATCAGGATCCAGTTTACTTCTGAAACTGAAGGATCAAATAATTACGTATACTATTTGTTTCCTTTTACTGTGTAAAGCAAGTACAATAGAAGAATAGGAAGCTATCCCTGAGAAACATGAATCTCCTGCATACACACAGTCATCGTCACAGGCCACCAACTCTTCACATGTCTTCTGACCTCCAGGCTCCCAAGCTCACATTTCCTCATGTTACAGCAACTATGAGAGAGTCTCTCGTGTGTACTGGCTCAGGGTCAAGGTTTGGGACTAGAGGCCTCACGCTGTGTTGTCTAATGTGCAGGAACCCTTCTTTCTGTGTCCTTCCTGTGTCCAAGCCAGT
This sequence comes from Peromyscus nudipes, assembly GCA_902168325.1. Lineage (NCBI taxonomy): Eukaryota > Metazoa > Chordata > Mammalia > Rodentia > Cricetidae > Peromyscus > Peromyscus nudipes. The sequence goes on from CABHPH010154031.1 coordinate 37,720, forward strand.
AATGTGGGGACCGTGACATGTGCTACCCACTGCAGGACTCCTCTCTTCACACTAAAGGCTGTCAAGTCACACCACAATGTTAGAAGCATTTACTATAAATCCCTGCATGTGCTCTCCCCGGGGACCTCACGCCTGAGCCACAGCTCTCACATCTACACTTGGTTAGTTTCCCACCACTTTCTCCAAGCAGCTTTTTCTAACTACTTGCAGTATGTGCGAGGCCTTCACCCTAGGTCCTCCTCCCTTGTGTTGAGTGGACAGTCATGTCTCTGTACAAGAGAAAGCTGAACCCCTCACAGCTATCTCCCCGACCTTCTCATCTCTACCTGCCATTTTCTCCTCTAGCTCTCGCTCTCAGGAAAAGGGGTCTGTGTCCATGGATCTTTGCACTCATCCAAAAACATTTCCATCCCTTCTTTCTCAATACTTTTTTTTTTGGTATGGCTGTTGTTTAATAACCGAGCCTTTCCTTACCTGTAGTTTAATGTCTAATTCTCTGTGCCGCCTCCACCTTGCCTGTGAAAAAGCTCAAAGTTCTCCTGCAATCCTCACAGAGATGACTTCAAGTGTTTTTGGTTTTTTTTTTTTTTTTTATTTTTCAAAAAAGAAATTTCTAAATGAGCCAAGAGGGTTTGGCAAGGGAGTAGATGCAAGGTAGAAGTCATTTTAAGACATTTAAGGGCTGAGGCATCCAAATAGTTCAGCAGATGGAGGTACTTGCCACCAAGACCAGCAGCCTGAGTTCAACCCACAGTCCCACACAGTGGAAGGAGGGCTCTGACTCCCACAAGCTTGCCTATAACCTCCGCAGGAGGGCAGTGGTGCTGGTACACCTACCCACACACATGTACACAACCTCCCACCCACATACACTAATAATAATAACAATGATAATACTAATAATAATGTGATGCTTAAAGTTTTAAAGATACATGAGGCCCAAAATACAGGCTACTTTCCTTTCAACTCAAACACAAGAGCAATGAAGGTAAGCACATTTTAGCCACAGAAAAATCTAAAACGTAGTTTGGCCCATGGCATAGGTGTCTTTTGAGTATGTAAGGTTATGAGGAAGTAGCCATTAGTTCAAGTCTTGTGTATAAAAACAAAAATCTCAACATGCACTGACCCGATTGTAGACAGACAGTAAAATGCCAAGGGACTCTGGGTTCTGCTTGTTCTCATCTCTGAATGTCAGATAACAACATGATTCAAGAACAGCTTCCTAGGATCACCGAATCCCCGAGCTTCAAGCTCCCACCGGATAAAACTGTCTCACATCCCAAATGTTTTACAATATGATTTTATTATAGCGCTGACATAATTGTCTTTGCACAACCACCCTGTAGGGAAAAGCCTGTTGGTGTTTTCGCTACCATGTTTCCATCTAAACATAGCAATGATGATTTGTGTGAAGTACATCAATTTTAAAACTGCTTAATTGTTTCTTTATTAACGGCACCATCACATTACTTTTTTATTGTTATTAGAGGTTTGCAGTTGATATTTTGCTCTTAATTTTTTTTAAAAACAATCTAAGCATGGCTTGAGAAGACTCTTGGGGTACAACTTGAACTGGATAATTTAGAAAAAGTTCAAAATATTAAAAACATGCAAATGTACATTGTGCAAACTGGAAAGGAAAATGAATCAAGGTTTTCATTTTCCCTGTGGGAAATAACTTCAATTTTATGAGAAAAGGCTATTGCTGGTTTACTTCAGGGAAAGATTTTAACCGATTTTTTCTGAAAAGAGAGACGTTTTAAGACAGGAAGTTGGACCATAATCAGCAAGAAGCTGGCAAGGTCAGGTTGACTCGGTAATCAGCAAGGTCTTTGTTTAAAGCTACTTATGAATAAATTTCCTTTTTTGTGTCAGGAAGAGTCAGAGCCTGAGTCTTTGGGCAGCTGTAGAGCGTTTGACATAATCTTTTCTTTTCCGTGAGGAATTATCAGATGGCATTAACTCCTAAGTTTTCTTTTCAAGTAAGAACTTTTGTCCACAGAAGCAGTGAGATTTAAGACCACATCATGAGATTTCATCTACATTGTGACTTTTTTTTTTACATCTATGTTTAATCTTTCCTTAAATTCCTTGGTTATTTGAAGAAAGGGATTAGGGTGACTCATTTGTAGAGCATGCTTTGTTACTGCTGATGTATGTGCTGTTCTTAACACCAAAAACCCATGAACATTTCAAGGTAGGGGACTGCCTTGAAATGTTCTTTTCTCAAAAAGTCTATATTGCACTGTCCTGGGGGGCTAAGGAGTTGGATCAGTGGTAAAAGTGCTCACTAGTGTTGCAAAGGACCTGGTTTTGATTCTCAACATGGAATCTTATCACAATCAGAAGAACTAACATCAAGGGCACAAATAACACTATTAGGGATGTGGGGGTCGGAGATTCTATTCACTGCTGGTGGAAGATAAACTGATATCTTCACTGTGAACATCAGTACAAAGAGTACTCAGAAAACTAAAATTAGGACTACCACATGACCCAACTGTACCACTCCTGAGTACATCCTAGAAGACGCCACATCATACCACAGAGATACTTGCACATCTGTGTTTATTATGGCTCTAATCATAATACATACGATATGAAGCAGTCCAAATGCTCTTCAATAGATGAAGTGATAAGGAGAATATGGTACAGATGCACAGTGTTATTTTTTTCCATCCATAATAAAAATTAATCATGGCATTTGCAAAGAAAATGGGTGGAACTGATATGTATTGTTGAGCAAAAAAAAATGCTAAGAATCAGGAAGGAAAATATCACATTCTTTTTCTGGTACATGGATCCTAGATCTTAATCTTTACGGAAAATGTGTGAGTGTTCTATACATGGAAGAGAGTGTATGTCATAAAACTAGAAAGGGAATATGAGAGTGGAGGAAGAACTTAGAGAAAAGGAGATAAGGGGGTTATAGAACATGTGTGACATGGGGATTATAGAACATGTGTGACATGGGATTACAGAACATGTGTGACATGGGGGTTATAGAACATGTGTGACATGGGATTATAGAACATGTGTGACATGGGGGTTATAGAACATGTGTGACATGGGGTTTATAGAACATGTGTGACATGGGGGTTATAGAACATGTGTGACATGGGGATTATAGAACATGTGTGACAGGAAAGCAGAACTGGGACCAGTGAGAAGGGGAGGGGGAGACAGGGAGGGGGACATGGGGGAGAGGGATGGGGAGGGGGAGATGGGGAGGGGGAGTCAGAGGAGAATCAACAAGCTCAGTGAATGTATGAAAACACCATCCTGAAGCTCCTCACTCTGTATACTAATTGAAACAACTATTTTAGAGGACAGGGGAGTATCACTTTTTATTCTCTGATTTCTTATTCTCTGTAATTTCAGTGGCTACAAAAATAAAATTGTAACCAAATTCTGTGCAATGGAAATTTTGTTTTCTTTCACTGAATGCTATTATTTGTTTGTTTGGTTTGGGTTTTAATTATTCTTGAGATTGTAATTTAATTACATTCCTCACTTTCCTCCTTCCAAAGCTTCCCATAGACCCCTCCCCACTCTCCTTCAAATGCATGGCCTCTTTTCTCATTGTTATTGCATGCATATATGTATTTTATATACATTATATTCCTAAATATACCCTGTTGAATTCAAGGATGAACAGTAGACATGACCAGCTGGATGGAGAAAAGCCCATGAGGCCTCAACCAAGAACTACGGGCAACTGAGGGAAGCTGGAAACAGGAGAGGTGGTCCTTCGCTGGGAAAAACACACCGATTGGTTGTCCAATATTAAATGCCCAGCCCTGAAAACACACATATGTGTAACACTGGCTGTTTTTATAGGATGCCATATTAACTATTCAACATCTAGGGAGCTCTCAACTGTGACATGGTATCAATGTCAGGGTAGCACAAAGAATGACAAGCTCAGTGTCTATGCCCTAGGTCTGGATAAAGGAGACGTTATAGGATTGGACATTAAAAATGGGCACTCAGATAATTTTTCACTTTCCTCCCTCATGTTGGCTTTTTATATGAGATATCACAGCTGACATTTAACTTCCTAACTCAACTAGGAAAAGGGGGATGGTGACTGTGAACTTGTTCTTATCCAACAATGCCTACCCCAAGGTATAGAAGTCAGTGCTCTTTAGCTTTGTTCTTACTTAAGAAGTAAATACAAAATACACATGTACTCTGTCATATATATTTCTTTTTAAGGTTGGTAGATCATTGGGTTTCAATTCCTCTAACTTCCTGCACGAGTTATGTGAGCAACAGCCTCACTTCCTCTAGTTCTCTAGGGAGACAGCATATTTTAAGAGCAGATTCTTACCTCTCCTCAAAACTCCTGCTCCTGGAGACAAGCATGTACACCTGTAAGGAAGTAGCAGAAACTGATTTATGTGTTCTTCCAGCCTGCCACTGGGTCATTGTGTAGATTTAAAGGGTTTTTAAATACTATATTCTGTGCTTGTATTTTGATTAGCTATAAAGCAATAATTCTAGTGAAGTTTATTAACCACTCTCAACAGCTGGTTAAATTACTAAATTATTGAAGGTCTAAGAACTTTTTTCTTCTATGTATAGGATTCAAGTACATGTATATACATGCATATTCACGTGTGTGAGTTCAGGCACATGTGTGCAGTACACATGTGGATGTCAGAAGACCTCAGTCCTCACCTTCACCTTAGTTGACACAGGGTCCTTTAGCTGTTAGCCACAGCTGTCCCACATGCTTCCAAAGAGGCTGCTTTCACTGCCTTCCCATCTCACCCTAGCTGGGGTTACAGACTCACTATCCCTCCCAGCTCTACATGGGTCTTGGGCTTTCCAGCTGAGGTCCTAACACTAGAAAGCAAGCAAGGGCTTCCTCTGGTAACCCATTTCTCCAGTCAAGGGCTAAGCTTTTAATTTGCTTCTTAGAATTATGAAAAGTTTGTCTCATCCAAGGAGAAAACTTTCTAAAGTACGAAAATGAGAGTAATGACGAATTCAAAGACTGTAAATCTATATAGAATTCACTTTAATCCAGAAACTAATAGGACCCTGAACTGATAGACAGAAATGTCAACATTTTCAAACAATAGGATTTACTGAACTAGAATTCTATGGCATCAGGAATTTTCATGAATGTTATATGATGATAGTTATTGACAGTTCATTGTGACCTAATCAATGTACATTTCCCTAAGAAATTCTTGGTGATACTTCAGACTGGACTTTCAATATTAACTATATAATTTGATTTCTCTTTAAAGCATTTCAAAATTCTTCCATAGTAGTAATATCCCATACTTGTAAGTTATACAGTGTGACCCTGTAACTGTGGCATCAAAATAACACAGTGAAGTTATCAAACTCTAACATTCTTTGGAGTATGTCTTCTTCAGTCTCTCTCTCTCTCTCTCTCTCTCTCTCTCTCTCTGTCTCTCTGTCTCTCTGTCTCTCTGTCTCTCTTTCTCTCCAATGTCTTACTACATGTTTCTGGCTGTCCTGGACTTGCTTTATAAACCAGGCTAGTCTCAGACTTGGAGATGTCCCCTGCCTCTGCCTTCCTAGTTCTGGGATTAAAGTGTGCACCACCACACCCAGCTTCTTTCGGATACTCCTAAGTCATGACCTTTATATATGAAACACCATAGACAGTAACCTTTTAAACAGACTAAGTTCAATAGATTTGCTCTTTAAATGGCTTCACTGTCAGAATGAAATGTGTTTCTTGTGTGCAAATATCTCATATGCCCTCTCATATGACTTGAGTTCAATAACTATCATGTGAAAGTAAATGGATATTGATCACAGGTTTGGTTCTACCATCCAAGTTGGAGTAAAAAGTCCGTGAGTTCCAGATTGTAGGTTAGAGTTTCTAATACAGCCCGATATAAGCAAGGCAGGACTCCTTGGGTGAGCAGTGTCCTCTGGGAGAACTCACGCTTTCTGCTGCGTCCTTCCCCAGGATCTGTCACTGCGAAGGAGATGAAGAGAGCCCGCTCATCACACCCTGTCGCTGCACAGGGACCTTGCGCTTTGTCCACCAGTCCTGTCTCCACCAGTGGATCAAGAGCTCAGACACGCGATGCTGTGAGCTCTGCAAGTATGACTTCATAATGGAGACCAAGCTCAAGCCCCTTCGGAAGGTACCGTGTGGGGGTGGGCAGGAGAGGGATGGGAGAAGGACCTTGCAAAGCAGGCTTGCTCTCAGACTTAACTTCCTCCTTGATAAGATTCTGCCAACATACTAATATTCATGGAGAATGTTTGGCCTGTGGTAGACTGAATGGGCAATATACAGCCATGTCTTTTCAGGTAAATAGATTTGTTCTGTTGTAAATTGTGTAACTTCTAGATATTTTAAAGGTGGACAGATATATAAATGCATAGAAAAATACATATTAACTGTGTATATGTGAAAAATACAATTATAGTACAATTATAATTCAATATAATTGAATTGATGAGAAGCATGAGAATGTTGACCTTTTGAGGTCAGTTCCCACAGCTATATGATAGAATCTACTAAATAACATGAACTCACTAAACTTTTATAAAGTTGACTATTAGATAGTAAGAGAATGATTTATTCTGTAAGATGTGTCCTAGGTTATGCTTTATTTCTTTTAATG